>ML208333.1:15105-138041 GCA_004369065.1 Pluteus cervinus | reverse complement strand
GGAGGACATTGAAATCCATTCGAATTCGCACATTGGACGAGGTTCTCATCGCCGAAATCTGGCATGTAGAGTGGGAGATGCACAGCCGAGGAATAGTCGTCGACTGGCTGGATGCATGACCCTGAGTGGTCAGGGGTGTATTCTGGGACCACCAGCACTCAATAGGGATCCTTCGTTCTGACACTCGAGTGGATGATGAACCGGAAACTCCCATTGAATAGGGATCCTTCGTTCTGACACTCTCTCAAGTGGATGATGAACCGGAAACTCCCATGTGCCATCAGTACCACCTTTGGGCCTGCACTGTGCAGACTCGATTTCTTCTCTTCCTTTTTGATTATCAAATTGTTAGTTATTATCCATTGCTACCTATACAACACGCATATATGAACTTGAACTGTTAATCAATATCTTCCATCTGTGTCTTGCACTTCGCCGTTTTGAGTCGAAAAGTTAAACTCTCTCTAGCACTAGAAATTTTACCTGTTCCGAGTCTTATTATAACTTGTGGTACAACAGGAAGAGCTCAGAGGTCCCTCGGACTTGGACTTGCCACGCAATTGCACTTGGCCCACACTGTCTGCAAGTCTCCACGTTGATGGAATGATACTTATAGCATGTCGATAGATTTATGGCGTGATTAATACTTCACATTTTTACTTATTAACTACCAAGTCATATTACAGTATACAGTATGTACAGCAGATCCAAAGCAAGCATAAAAAATAGAAAATCAAATCAAAACGTTCAAACGGGGCTCGCAAATACAACAATTTTAAAACGCCAAAGGCCTCTTCACCTGTTTCCTCTCGACCTCCTCTAATCCAGCTGGACTCAACGCCCTCCTCCTACGTTCGATCTTCTCCTTGGGATTAAGCCCATCCACCTGTGGAACGAACACATATGTTGGTGTCGGCTGGCCACTCGTCTGAATCTTCGAATTCGTATCGGCAAACGACACCTTCGCGTTATAGACCCAACCGTTAGCAGCCTTTTCCACATCCACGATCGATTTCCTCCTTCCCACTAAACGTTTCTTAACGGCATGGACTTCTCCTGGGTTTGAATTTGAAGGACTGGGTTTCGGGGAACATCCACCATCTCCAAATGAGATACTTCGTGACATATACACAGGAGACCCGCCGTCACGGTGTTTCTTGAGAGGAGTAACAGGGCTTCGTCGAATAGATGAAGCGCGTCCAAATAACAAGTCCTTGTCATTGTCGGCCTTGGGAGTAGCCAACAACTCTTGTTCGGCGAGAGGTTTGAATTCGCGTTGAGAAGTCTCTAGCACCTCTCTAACCTTCTTCGCCCATTGATCCAAGCCGTATAACTTGTGTAACATCAACTTGAAAGTAAACGGGTATTGCTTTCCAACGGGAAATCCATCAAGGAATTCCTCCTCCGCTGCATGAGCCCCAAGTTCGTTTTCTTCGTGAACATATTCGCCTTTCATGTCAGCCTCGTCCAAGTCCTTGTCGCGTTCCAAGTCATCAACAGGGTCGTCGAGGTTGGCAGTCCGAGTCGGTGGCACAGTCTTTTGTGGTACCACACGACAAGTAACAGGTGTCTTAATAGGTCCTCGAGCTCGAATGCTTCGATCATCCAGTTTGATATTGTTGCCCATGACATTGGAGAGCCCTTTGACCACAGGCGCGAGATCGTCGGGAATGACCACAGTCACTGGACGAACCACATCGTTGGTCGTGCTGTTAAGTACCGTCGTCCCAGACTGTCCACGCATCGTAAGTCGGTCGAACAGATCGACAAGTCGAGCGAATTCGGCTGTCTTGTTGTTCGTCGGTGTGGTCGTATTCGTGGTAGTTGCACCCATGGCGTTCCGAGTCGGGTGGCTGGTCGAGAAGCTTGTCGTATATCGAGAGAGAGCTTGTACAACGAGGAGGGTATAAGGAGACTGGTAGCCGAGTGACAGTGGCGGCCACAAGTGCTGAAAGAGAGAGTTGTGGTTCTCTCGAAATTATCTGGAAAGGCGATTGGTGGCTTTCGGCAGTCTTAAGTAACCGGGATATATGTACGGGCCGGCCGGGCCACTTATCCGAATTCCCCGTGGTCGTCAAAGACTCAAAGCTCTCGTTCTGGGCAACTATAATACATTGTGAGCACAGCAACAGTTCAAGCAACAGCACGGGATAGCAACAAATCATAACCTTCCAACCCATACCTTTCCCTCATTTCGGGCAACCCGTACGTTTGCTTTCATACCGCCAAAACGGTAGTGTTTTCCTCGAATGTGCGCGCGGTCATAAGACTCCTTGGGAACAATACCGTCGTTAACAATCAATTCTACTTCGTCAACCTTCTTCGTGGAAGCAAGTTTTCCAGCATAGAAGGAACTCCATTCAACACTTTGAAGATTTTTGAGGGTCTCTGCAAGGAGACGAGTTGCAATTAATTCCCGGCGAAGTATCGTCGTCGAAGCTTCAGCACAGAGTACACAATCTTCTGTCTTGGCATTGACACCTTGGCGCTCCCCTATAGCTTGGTCGATATGGCTATACACAAGGCTCTCGTCCGAGAGGAAGATACCAAGGGACAAGTGGGCAAGCCTTTTCAGAGGTCCGAGGGCAATGGCAAATGATTCCTGCACCAGTTCGCATAAGCCAGAGAGGTCATCGAGTTGCCAACAATAAGACATACAGCAAGCGCCTCGGCAGTAGGATACGCTCCAGGAATAGGTGAATGTGAGATGCACGTTAAGCTATCCTCATAACAGGTCCAGCAGCAAGAGAGATCAATCCTTTCCGTCGTACTAAGATGGAGGTCGACGAGGGTAGGTAGGCCCTGAGCAATCGATTCAAGCAAAGAAGTGTCAATCCGGGTGATTCTTTCCAGGGTCAACGAGGTCAGCTGAGAGTGTCCAAAGCCACGGGAGAGCGATTCCAGAAGGCAGACAGAACAGTCGTGCTGATACACGAGGGTTTCCGCGGAGAAGTCGCACCAGAGGGATTGTAGGTTCTTCATTCGGTGCAGAGAGATAGGCTGGAAGGTCCGTTTCCCTGCAGAGTTCCCCTCTACTAGCACCTTCGAGGATAACACAAGGTGCCTGTTGAGTCCAGACAACCATCAATTAGCATTAGGAAGTGAATATATGCGTGCATATACGAACCTAATTCTCGTGAAACCAACCTTCGGGTCATGTCGACCTTCCAAAAACAAGAAATCGAGTAGGTTGTGCCAGTTGGGTTTCTCCTCGACCACGAAGTTTTGGAAAAATGATTTCAAGGTGATTTGCCGAACATTACGAGAAACAAGCATCAGATTTTTGATTTTGATAAAGTCCGTTTGTCTGGCTCCGCCTGGGACTAGACCCTCCAATGCCAATTCGATTATGCGGTCAATAATTTCCTGAGGGACCCGAGGATACACAGGAACCCATAGTTTGGTAGGTGCATGGATAGAGGACCTTGTTGTTTGAAGAGACTTCGCTCTTCTTGGAAGCCGGACCATGGGGGACGCGTTGAAGAATGAACGAGATCTTGTCATTGTTTACAAAAAGAATTCGTATGTCAAGAATCAAGGAGAGTCGATGTGGGTGAGGGAAAGAAGAGAATCTAAATGCAAAATTGCCTAAAACTGGGTACACGTGATGAATCCACTGTGATACTGGACGCTCGCCTCGGCGTCCCACTACGCATCGAAGTCGAAGTCTACTGGATATACAGTCCCTAATGTAAAGATATATAGCAATACAATACCGTAAGTTATTAAAAACCATTAATGTTTTCTGTTTCTTAAAAATTAGTGTTCACGTAGAGTAAACCGCGTACAATCGTGCAAGTCGTTAGCATGGTTATTGCGAAGGGATGTCATCCAATAACCAAGAATACGCGCCATTAGTTTGCAGTCCGATCTGCGTCTTTGAAGCGCCAGGGGCGGCGTCGTTCGAATCGTCACTGACATCGATAGCAGAGTCTACGGCCATGCTAAAAGTCCAAGGACCGTCGTTCGCCTTCCTATAAGAAGATTGCGTTCTATCACGATATTAAGCACACATATACGCAGTTTGAAAAGAGAAAGGAAACTCACGGCTTAGTAGTTGTAGACGATTCCGTCTGAGACCCACTCTTGCCAACTCGGCTCCTTGCAATCATCAAGGGCTTGACCTGGTCACTGGCAGACTTGATGCTAGACATAGCCTTCAACGGTCTTGGTGTATCCTCGACCATGTTCTGGCTCGTAATCTCCAAGCTGGGAGACCGCACCGCCCGCGGACGGGGTGTCTTCGGGCTGGAAGCTATTATATCGTCAATGGGGCAATATGACGACGCCACGGTCGGTTTAGGCTTCTGCTTGGTTGGTATCTTCGGGCTGGACGCCAGTATATCGTCGATAGGGCAGTATGAAGACGTGGTAGGTTTAGGTTTAGGTTTGATTGCTGTCTTCCGTTTGTACGATTTTGAAGACTTGACACTGGCATCACTGTCGCTTGAACACAGGTTCAAGTCAACGTCTGTGCCGCCGCTCACCACCCTGCGAGGTGGGTTTGAGGGTGCATTGTCAGCTCCAGGTCCTCGCAGGCGAGGCTTGGGCTTGGGTCTGACAGGAGATGACCCAGGCATGGGTTCATCTTCCTCGGTCGCGGGTGTGGCTGCGCGGGAAACCGGGCGAGGTCTTGGACGGGGTTTCGGTCGAGAAGCAAACTCCTCTTGTGGCGGTTCAACAGTCGGAGCTGAGTCAGGACTTGGGCGACTCGCTGATTTGGCAACAGGTCGTGGTCTTGGTCTCGACGGCTGTTGAGGGCCCTCTGTGATGTCCACAACGTCCTTGCTGGGTTTCTTCACCGCCTTCGCTTTGCCTTTCCGTTTACTAGCCTTCCTCGATTCACTCTCTGTGAGGCTTTCGACCTCTGTGTCACCGCCGTGGTGATCCCACTGACCCTCTGCTTCAAGTTGCTTTCGTCGCTTTCTCGCTCGTTCCATCACAATCTGATCCGCGATGTCCATACCTTCCTCCTCGTTGAGTGCTCTGGAACTGCTTCCAGTGTGGTTATCGCCCCACTCGCTTCCACCTTCTGGGAACATAGCAACACCATAAGTCGTGCTGTCGCGCAAGACTTGCAACGCATCTTCCCGACCAGAGTCCCCGAACAGTTGCTGATCCTGCATAATAAGGCGAACACCGACTTCGGGAACCAGAATGCGTTGTATGAACTCCTTCGGCGTCAAAGGAGTCACAAGTGAGGAGTCGAACGAGGATAGCGGGAACATGTCACCCAAAGTCTGTAGAATGATGACAGATCCCAATTCGCCATAACTGTGTGCATATACCCGTCAAAATGGCGAAAACCATGGACGAAACTGAGGAACTCACTATCCAGGTTGCGCCTTCTCAAAGTTAGCAAACTGGCCTTTGACGCCCGTAGCAGCGCGCGATCCTTGTATCTTGACCTCGGCCATCACTTCCTTCCAGAAGATACAATGCGACCGACAGCCTAAACCGTCCTCCATATCAGGGTCCACCACATCGACGATGAGGTCATGCAAATGTTCTCGCATTTCCTGTATCCTGTTGCGTAATGCAGACCAGTCAATGGTCTTTGGCCACCCTTTTGCCTCTGCTTCCGGCAGGATTTGACTTTCGAAGTTATGCCTCTGGCAGACATTGATGAACACCGCAAGCGGTGCTTTCCGTCCCAGCGGATTGGCAGGTCGTGCATCTGAACGAGATCTCTGCTTCGTCTCTGCGAGCAGCTTCTGTAGAAGTGGGGTGGGAGACGAGGGTAGCGCATAATCACAGTAAGGGCACAACGTCCGAGGATCCGTGTCTGGGGATATAAACACTGTTGCCAGAATTTCGTTAAGAATGGTATTGAATTGGAGAAAAGGATCACATACAGCTGTCGCCTTCAAATGGATCATCCTCGACGGGTTCTATTTCGCTGTAAAAGAGTGAACACGGGTTATATGCGTGATAATACCAATAAACGTACGCCTCGGCTTGCTTTGACCGCTTCTTGTTGCGTGGTGAGCCACCATCACTGTCCTCAGAGAGGCGTTTAGCCGCCTTTGAAGCGCCAGGGGGCGAATCCGACATCATCGCAGATGACATAGGGAAAGGTTTGGGTTTGGCCACCCGATGCGATGGCTTTCGAGGCTGAGGAGCCTTGCTCGCTTTTGAGGGTGGCGCCTTCGACTTTGCAGCTTTGGAGGAGCCTGGCTTGCCCTTCACGAAATTCGAAGGAGCTGTGAGGGGGCAAAATGACGGCTGTGTATTAAGCGCTCGAAGGGGCTTCTTGTCGTCCAACGCAAGCGACGAGAGCAAAGGGAGCTCTTTGGGAGCAGGAGGTGTCGAGAGTGGAGAACTCATCGGAAACGCGGCAGGCTTCAATTTCTTGTCCGGAGAGTGTAGAGAAGAGTCGGACTCAGAATCGTCTTCTGATAAGATCACATTTTTCCTGCGTTTGACTGTGGTTGCTGCAGCCGATTTGACTTCAGAAGACTTGGTGGCCTTGTTGTCGGCCTTCGACCCTTTTTTGGCTTTAGGAGGCGGTGGCGAATCCCCAACGCCAGGGAATGGGCGGGGCACTGCCTGGGTGGGTTTAGACGCCTTGGATGCTCGTGGCATCACGGAAGATTGGGAATTGTGGTGAGATGACCGTTGGTGTGACGCGTCTGTGGAAGGGCTAGATTCAGGTGAGGAGAGTGTGGTTGGCGAGCGCTTGGACCTATCCCAGGAAGAATTGGCCCCTTTTGAGTCACTGTTATTCCCAATTGACACCGTCGAGCTTGACGCTGCCAGACTGCGTCCCGCCACGCGAGGAGGCGGAGGTTTCGGTGTTGACGAAGGATCGTCTGTGGAAGCTTTGTTCTTCTTGAATCTCAAAGTCTTCAATGCATGGAAACGCTCCGGCCCGTAATCGGGATGGAAGCCATGATGAACACCTCCGATTACGACACCATCCTCAACATCATCTTCCGGAGGAACCGAGGAGCGAGCGTCAGACTCTGGGTCATGCGTCGAGAAGAGGTCCAACTCGTCGTCTGATTCTCCAGACTCTCCTGAATGATCAACTCCACGTCCTTTGCGTTTGCCAGAGTTCCGTTTTGTTGTGGATTTTGTCGAGTCCTTGCTTGGACCAGACGCACGAGCGGTCGTGGGGTTCTCGGAAACGGGACGCGTTTTCAGGCGTATTTCCGTGTCAGTGAAGATATCCGAGCCTCGAGATTGAAACCCGGCTACCAGATTTTCCATGCCGCGAGGAAAGAGGCCGAGCTACGGTGAAATGCGCGTCGTCGAGGGAGGTGTTTGAAGCGGAGGATGTTGCCGTCAACATCAAAATTAACCTCAGCTAGGGGCCTGTGACGCGAATGATGTGACGGTAAGAAACGTGACTGCCGGCCGGGCCGGCCCCGTCACGGTGCTTGTGCTGCCATTTGTGCTGTCGTAGCGCTCGTGCTAGCGAAAGTACCACTAATTGAAGCATCCAATGTGTGTACACCAGCCCACCCATCCAGTACCCCATGCTTCACGTCCTCTACCAGCAAAAAGTATTTTGTGGCGAGAAACCCGTCTTCACCCTCTGTTAACACCACGCCATTATCCGACAGGAAGAATTTGACACCATCGTCGAGTGCTTTCTGCACATTGATGTAGATAAAGATTTGAGAGGACTTACGCATTCCTAATAAGAGATGAAAAACTCAAGATCATACGAGGAATCGGCTAGTACTCACCACTCTTAATATCCGCACCAACACCCTGGGCTAGGTGTATGTGATTCCGCTGCATTTTGGATAGCCCTTGCTTGGCTGTGATTCTATTGAGGAATAATAATTGCGAAACAAAGCTTAGCATACCTATTGACTCCCAAGCCACCCTTGTTGTACCATGGACAGCAATACCAGTAGGTATATCAGATATAACAATAACAGGCTTGAAATCCACTTTGACTTCCTGTCGAACATGTTAGGGGAGGTAACAACACCAATAATAGCGACATACTTGAATAGAATGACCTTGTCGCGCCTTGATTATCCAGATACCTTCTGATCCTTCTGATCCCTCCAATACTAGGTCAAACCTCTGCTTGGAATCTGCCTTCACCAGTTCTTGCAACTTCTCAAATGTTACAGACTGGCTTTTAACCTTAGGGTTTTCAAGCTGAGCCGATTTGATCAAAAACCTTGTCGATGCGGCATCTAAGACGACAAAAGCATACCAGGTCCGTAACTTTGACATAACCATCAGGTCGCATTGGCAAGCCATCTGCTTGAGCTCCATGCCGAAGCAACCAAGAAAACGTCTTTGATAGACGAACGTCTGGTGAATCGTTGGGCAATCCGCGTAATTTTGTTCCAGCTGTCCGCGCAGGCCCGGGCTGCTTTTTGCCTCTAGTCGCCTTCGGGGGGTCCATGGCACTATGATATCGAGGCACTGCTTGTCGTTGGTATTGAATATTATGAGCGCTAGGACGAGCTATATGGGATAAAGAGTGCGTAAAGGCCGAGTCATGCGCATGCTCGCAAGCAAGGAAAGTCAAAAGGCGTGGGAGCATGCAACCTGGGTTGGTTGTTGACGCAGTTGACTGCAACGGCTCGGCAACATGTTTGACGATCTCGAACTATCATACGTTATCAAGAAGAAAAATGGCCCCCTCAAAGCCGACTAACAGAACGACCAGTTAACAACCTCTACGGCTTGAGACGATAGCCCTGGCGATGCGCGTCCAGTACTCCCTCTTCCCAACCTCCCTCGCCGTCATTGAACGAACACGCCGTCCATTTCCAATTCCCAAGACCACCTAACACCCTATCCTGCCAATCTTCTTCCTTTGTTTTCATATCATTCTTCCTCAGAACGACCAACTCAACGCGTTTATCCACCATGTCCCGAAACTCCGCATCTGAAATCTCAGCTTCATAAAGCTGATCTGCTACATCAATAGCGTCCCAATCGACTACGAGATCAATGAGGTGTTGAACGACGTTGTTTGGGGTGTTTAGGGTCAACATGGTCCCTGTGGCCAAGGCTTGTTGAAAAGCTTCTCTGAAATCACCAGGCGGGAAGAAGCTACGAAGATAGCAAAGGCTCTGTGCGTTTTGTCGAATGGCCTGAGAGACATCGGAGGTGAGGCCCTGCGCGATATGGAGGCGCATCAGCGAAGGAAAACGTGCGGGTTCTAGTGATTCATCTTCCAGATGAATCGCCTCGAAAGACTCTGGTCGATATGTGGTTGGAATCCACCAAGACATCTCCTGAAGATGGGGGAGAGAGACTTCAGGAAGGAGAGGTAGTGGGGTGATGCACGTCCCCAAATACGCGGTGATGCACACGGAGAGGTGTAAAACCGTATCAGCGCATAGTTCGAGAATGGCGTGAATAGCGGTTTGGAGAAGTTTGTCAAAGTACATCTTCCCTTCCATACCTCTAGGTATGGGACATGGTTGAAAAACATACTCCGGGGGGAGGTATTCACCGCTTTCGAGTGATTTGAGAAACTCTAGGTCTCCCGCCAGTTCAGCCTGTTCCTCGTCTGTGATCGAGAGATTGTCCAGGTCTTCGTCACAATCAATATCCGCATCTGAGGACGCGTCGCTTTCAGAGCCTCCTGCGTCATCGGGAATGTAATCCTTGCTGGTATCCAAGTCGGACCCTTCGAGTTCGAAACATGCGAGGTCCCAGTTCGACATGCCCCCGTAAACCGAACCCAGCAAATCACCACTATCGGCCATGTACAAGTATCGTACACGACGTAGGTGGGGCGGGGCGTCTTTGAGGGCGAAAAAGAATTCGAATATGTGCTTGAGATTTCTGAGAGAAATCGATTGGAATTTATAAGGCACCGAGAGAGTGTTGAAAGATTTAGAGACGAGGGACAGCGAATGGCCGGTGTATCCATTGTCTGTGCATGCCAACTCGAAGATTTGGGACCATACTTCGAGAGGAAGTTGCTGCATCTGCAGGTCCGGCGGTAAAGACATCATGGTGAGCACGGAAAGACAACTTGTTCAGGGCTGCGAAAGCTGCCCTGAAGTAAAGTACAGTACGTCTAGATTCCATAATACCAGATATCGTCGCTATCAATAGTATCGTCACGGGCGGCATCTTGTATTCGTTTCTCCCAGTCCAATGGCCGGTCCTCACCCTTAAACCAACTGGCGGCCCATTTCCAACCTCCAAGCTCCCCCGAAATTCTTTCCAACCAATCTTCCTCCGCAGATTTCGCGTCCCTTTTCCGTAGAACGGCCAACTTGACTCTCACATCCGCCTCATTTAACCTGCCTTCAGAGAACCAGCGTGGCGCCGAACGGTTGGTCCAATCATAGTGCAAGTCCACCAGATGTTCTATGACAGTTGGTGGAGTGTACAACGATATAGGCTGACCAGTACTTTGTGCCTTGATAAAGGCGTCCTCTAACGTCCCCGGGCCTGACCTCGAGCGAATGTACTGAAGCTTCGGACAGTGTTGCATAATAAACTGGGAGCTGTGCTGCGTGATGTGAGAATCGCGGTAGCTGTTGCGATGGTGGGCGAGAAAGTGAAGACGCTCAAGAGCGGGAAAATGAGCTTGTTGGGGTTTTAGAGGCGATGGTCCAAAAAGCACCCAGGAGCTGGTAATGGGCGTGCCCCAGGTGAGCTCCCGAAGACAAGGCATTGATACTTCTGGAAGGAATGGTGTATCGTGGCCAATGGAAATGACTCCATCGATGGAGACGGAGAGAATCCAGAGTGTGTTGGAACACAGCTCGAAAATCGAATGGATCGTATCAATGAAGACACTGTCGAAGTATCGTTTTCCTTCCTCTCCTGCGGGAAAAATGCACCCTTGGATGGAACAACCTTCCGGCAAGTATTCCTTGCCTTGAGGGGACTTGATAAATTCTACCTCCTCCTTCAACTCCCTCGTCTCTGCATCCGTCAGAGAGACATCTTCGACGTCTTCCTCCTCAGAATCCGAGGAGAATGGTTCTCTTTCTGGAGACGGGCTGTCCTTATCCTCTTCTCCGGAGTCGGGACCGTATTCTCCACTTGTGTCTTGCTCGTAGTGGGCGAAGCTGAAGCAGCGTTCTCGGTCCCAGTTCGAATGGACTCCATACGCTGCGCCTAACAAATCGCCATCATGGGCGATGCACAGGTACCGAACGCGACGAAGATGGGGTTGTTTTTCCTTCAGGACCTGGTAGAAGCGTAGGACAAACTTTAGATTACGAAGAGAGACCGATTGGAACCTGTATGGCGCCGAGACGACGTGAAAAGTTCTGGAAACTTGGGAGAGCGAGTGTCCTGTGTAGCCGTCGTCTGTGCAGCTAAGCTGGAAGATCCTAGACCAAACTTCGACTGGTAGCGTCTGTGATGCGCGATAGGCTTGCATGAGAAGTGGCTTGGGCGCGCAGTTTCTGCGAGTAAAAACGCGACGCGACTACGTCACGCGCTCATGACGTGACACCGTGACTGATTCTCAGGTTCTTCGATGACTCGAATCGACTCACCAGGTTGAGGCGTATCCTAAGCCTCGAGATGGAAGCACACACCCGCACGCGCCTTCAAGCTTCAAGCTCCAAGGCCTGCACAAATTCGCGTATGACTCACCTTACACTCCAAGGCAACCAAATTCCCTGGACTTTTATGCGTTCCGAATTATGCGCAAGGAACCACTGGCACGTACGGGCCAGGTGTAATAACTCACTTTTCTCAGTCAAGGAAAAGGAACTCGACGAGCTTCTAGCATATGCGTGACCATCTATGCAGGCAACTATCTTCACATGAACATATAGCGCGTGTAATTCATCATGGCAAAACGTCAGTCAGATTCATCCTCTGACGTCGTCCAATCTTTGGCCCGAGGAGTGTCCCCATTCCAACCACCCGACCAATAACACTTTTCATATCCCCAGCCACCCGACACCCCTGAAATCCGATCTCTCCAATCCTCTTCCATCTGGTCAATATCAGACGTCCGGCTATACGCCAATTTTCGACGGGGGTCTTCCAACTCCTTGAGTCTAGTCTGCTTTCGGGACTTGTACATCAGGTATTTTGGACTCTCGTCCCCAGCGTCCTGGATCCATTCGTCTGGGTCTACCTCGAGTAGATGCTCGATCACACTGCTCGGTGTGTATATGTCGGTCCCGCCTTGAAGTCTCCAGATTGTCCCGCTGCTACAGGTGAATCCGTAACACGGGAGCTTCGTACGGAAGTAGAACAGCTTTGGACAGTGATATTCGATCACTTTGCCCGTGGTTGTACTGACGATCTGCCCGAAATGAAGGTGCGAGAGGGAGGGGAAGAGCGCAACAGGTCCTTCGCATCGGGGAGTAAAATCCTGATCATAACTCCGAAGCCAACCTCCGTACGGGTCAAAGCACCATGTAAGTTCTTGAAGATATGGCATAAAAATTGTTGGGAGGATAGATACTCCGAAGAGTATTTGGTAATTCATATCTCTGAAGTTGACTGACAGGTGTATCAGGGTTTCAGAGCAGATTTCGAGGATGGTGTGGAGTGTTTCAAATAGAAGCTTGCAACTCTCCGGGGAGTTCACGTCATCTAGTGTGTCCGGTTCTGCGTCTCCTGGTGAAATAGTGTTATATATGACAGGCTCACGGATTACAGGACTACCTCATACCTTCTTCAAGTTCTTCTCCCTCTGGAACCGGTTTGGGCTCTTGACTCGGGTTACAAACCTCCTTGCTCAAAATCCCTTCATGAGCCGCATACAAGTATTTGACGCAACGAAGTTCGGGAGGGGTGTTCTTGAGAACAGGTAGGAAACGAAAGACGCAGTTCCCACTTCGAAGAAGGACAGAGTGGAATTTATATGAAACGGAGAGACGGTTGAATGACCTGGAGACTCGGGACAGCGAAAGGCCTGTATCCCCACCGTCTGCGCAACTGAGCTCGAAGATTTGGGACCAAACTTCGAACGGAACGCTAGGTAGAGCCATGCTGCAGGTGGGTTGATCAAGAACCTGAGGGGATTGGGCTTTTATCTGATACCCAGGCGCCTGCGAGTCACCCGACATGCTGTATAGGCGGCTACTGTATACTTAGAAATAAAGGGTGCCGATGAAATGGCTTCCCACAGCGAGTGGTGGGAAACATTGGGGAAGGGACCCACGAGGACCTATAATGTGACTCCTAGCCCGGAATGGCTGTGGCTCGCCTCCCACGGTGGTCCGCGTCGTTCTTGAACCTCGACCTGCTAACTTAGAACACGTTTCCCGGAAACGATTTCACCCTGCGGTAAGTTGATGATATGGACCATGTGCTGGGAACGTGCTGATGGCGACTTGCACAGTGCAAGATTTTTACTTTGACTACTACATATCTAAGAACACCCCTGCGAGGCTTCCTAACCAGTCTCCTTCTCAATGCACGAATCGATCTTGCCACCCGAGATATGGTGCAAGATATTCGAGCTCAGTTGCACCGACGGTGGCTACACCGGTCATTCCCTCTCTCTTGTCTCCAAATACTTCAACGCCATCTCCGGACCGTACCGATTTCAATCCATCTCTCTCATTAACATCAAATACGTCCTTAGGTTCCTTAAAGTCCTCAGGAATTCCCCACCCAACCTCCGTCGTTTGCGATACCTGGAGATCACATATACTGGCGACCTGATGCGTGCAACGTATAGTATTCATTCAAACTGGGACTCGAGTTCGGAATACGAAGAAGAATACGTATACTCACGGAGTGAGAGGTCAGACTCGGATGATGATGATGGTGACAATGATAGCATCGACACTGACGAAGACGAGACGTATCCAGAAGACAGCGCGAATACTGACTCGGATTTAGAAGACGAAGACCTGACAAAAGAGGAAGTCGATGACTTTAGGGAAGACATCGAATTCCTCCAATCACCCGAAGCCAATGACTCCCTACCACTTGACTATCCTATCGAAAATCCGAACCTAGAGCTCCATGGTGACAAACTCTTCATGTCCGCGCTCAGTGAAATCCTGGAGATGTGTTCAGAGACGCTCATCATCGTCTCCATCTCTGTCATTGTCTTTTCGACCAAGTTTAGATATCACTTTCCGGTCCTCCCAGCGGTCTACATGCCTGCCCTTCAAGAGCTCACATGGTGTGGACCCCTTACTCACGAGGGTCCTCCGCAAGGCGAAGGCCCTCATAACCGTTACGACCATGAAGTTTGTTTTCCGTCTCTGGAGCGCTTGTTCCTTGGCGTTACTGTCAGCTTTGACGTCGACACGAGCCGATTGATCGCACGCCAATGTCCAAAACTCCTTTACCTTCGTTCCAATTTACCTAGTCTCTACCGCAACACTTTGCGTGCTGCTTTGCCTTTGGGGCCAGGTGTTGGAACTACCACGTCCCAACCCGAGCATCCCGCTCAATTACCTTTCGCCACACCTCCCTCCGTTATTCAACATCTGATCCAATTTCCAGACCAATGGATCAATTTTACGTCGAATATACTTGAAGAGAGAGGCTTGAAGGCCAATGATCTGAAGAAATATGTAGACCATCGCGTCAAGTTGGTTTATCGTACAACACATCATCAGCGTCTACAAAATGACTGGAAGGACAGGGTGGCAGGCGGACCAGGCAGTTGGGCATTCAGAGAATGCAATTTTGATGATCGAGCGACGGAAGCTGCTTCCGACGGCCTGGATGATGAATAGGAAGATAGCAGGCGGGCATATTCTCCTTTCATCCCAAGATTAATATTTACTACTGGCGATGTTGCAAATCTACTCATTGATTAACAGACACACTCCCAGTTCCAACCACCTTTACCGCCTGTTACCCGATCGATATCTTCCCATTCCCTTTCCATAGTCCGCCATATCTTGTAAACGTAGACACACATCTTGACCCGGGAATCTACCAACTCCCTCAAATTTTCGATGTCTAAGCCATGTCGAACAAGTGTAGAGCGTAGAATGTCGATGTCATTTCTACAGTTGATGTCCAAGAGGTGCTGAATGACGCTGGAGGGCGTGTCAATCGACATAGGCGTGGGCGCTTGATCGCCGCGGTTCTGGTATATGATGATCTTGTCTTCTAGCTCCTGTAGGAAGGACGAAACTTTGAGGAACGTACGGAAGTATAACAGATTAGGGCAGTGGGTCTCGATGACCTGTTTGGTGATGGGTGTAATCGATCCCGTAAGATAAAGCCGTTCCAAGGCTGGGAATCGACCTTGATCAGAGGATATTGATTGACTCGGAAGTGTGATGAATGGAGGGTCAACTGCGGTGGGCTCGTGCCATTGTGGCCCAGGAACGTCCCGCGTGAGTTCCTGAAGATGGGGCATGCATACTCCAGGGATGATGGGGAAGGAATTGAACGTTATAAGCACATCGACGCGGACAGAGAGTACGATGAGAGTCGGCACATAAGTTGAGGATTTCGTAGAGGGCCTTGAAGAAAATTCTGTCAAAGTATTGCTCTCCTTCCTCACCCTTTGGTACAGTACATCCCTGTAGCGGATGATCTAGAGGTAATTCCACTTCAGGGAGTTCGAAGGCTTTTTATCTTCTTCTAATTCGGTCAGCTCTTCTTCCGAAAGGGATTCGAATTCCTCTTCATCGCCCTCTTCGGACCAGATCCCCTCATCACGAGAGGGAAAAT
Source organism: Pluteus cervinus (assembly GCA_004369065.1). Lineage (NCBI taxonomy): Eukaryota > Fungi > Basidiomycota > Agaricomycetes > Agaricales > Pluteaceae > Pluteus > Pluteus cervinus. The sequence continues at coordinate 122,474 of ML208333.1, read as the reverse complement.
ACTCTGCCTCACCTTTTACGCGCCTGAAAAAAGATTCTCCGCGTGCTTTTATGGCGATGAGCTCTGGAAGGAAATCCCAGATAGTCGGGGGCGAGTCCTCGGTATCAGAATCAGATTCGTAACAGGATTCATTTTCCCAGTTCGACTGTTTGCCGTAGGCAGATCTGAACAAGCCATCATATGAGACAAATAAATATCGAATGCGACGAAGGTTGGGAGGTGTGTTGCGAAGAACCTGCAAGAATGCGAGGGTATAGTGGATGCTTTGGAGAGAGATCGACTGGAGTTTGTACGGTGCCGAGAGGGCATTGAACGTCTTGCAGGTTAGTGAAAGAGATTGGCCGGTATAGCCGTTGTCCGTACAGCTGAACTGTAAGATCTTGCCCCATACTTCGGCTGGCAAGGATGGTTCTTGATCTCCTTGTATGCTCTGCATTGTGCGCTTGACGATGTCGAACTATGCGCTGCATGTGGTCAGGGCCATATTCGTATCGTCAACGCAAAACCAACCTCTCTCAATCTGGTGGCTTAGTTGTTATGCAAAGGTATTCAGCAGAACCGTTTCAGTGCGTGGTGGTTGTGGGTAAGGCTGGCGATGCCTTGATTGTTAGGCTACCTTATTTACGCTTGTCGTCGAGTACCAGTGGCTGAGTGGCACATCAACATTTCTTTGACCACGTCCGGATCAGATCCCAATAGCGTCGATACATTCAGCTCGAGTAAGGACAAAATGATAGATTACTCGGCTGTGTGTCCAGACATCGACGCAATTTTTGCGTGTCCCGGCCAACGATACATTGCAGAAGCGGTGGAGATCTCGAGCTCCTCAGTATTCATCATACACCTCAAACATACACTCCTCCCAATCCCAACCCCCTACCTCGCCCAATATCCGATCCTGCCAATCACTCTGCATACCGTTCCATCCCTTGTCTTGATAAATGCAAAATTTGACTCGAGGATCAATCACCTCTTTCAAGGAGACATCGCCTAACTCGTGATCGTTAAGCAGCCACATCATGTCGCTGGTGCCCTCTTCGCAGTTGAAGTCTAAAAGATGTCGAATGACACTGGGTGGTGTGGCGGCCGATATGTAGATAGGTGGTTGTTGGTCGAAATTACGAGCTGTCTGGGCTTTCTGCGCCACCTCTTCTTGAAAATATGCGAACTTGAGGATCGTACGGAGGTAGAGTAATTTGGGACAATGGGTAGCAATGATCCGACTGATCGTTGGATCAATTCCGCCTGTGAGGCAAAGTCGCTGTAATGCTGGAAATCGGACCAGAGCCGCTGACCGAGGTGTGACGAAGGGAAGATCCACCACAATTGCTTGGTTTGGTAGTGGTACAGCCCATGTGAGTTCCTGAAGTCGGGGCAAGGATATCACAGGCAGGATGGGGAAGGATTCGGATCTCACGGTGATAAAATCGACGTGGACGGAGAGTATGAGGAGTGTGTCGGCACACATTTGCAGTATTTCGTGGAGGGCCTTTAAGAAGACTCTATCGAAGTAATCCTCGTCTTCGGAATCATCATCTGGTACGAGGGAGCTCTGCAGAGGGTAATTTGGTGGCAATTCTCTCTCCGGGAGCTTGATAGCGTTTGTGTCCTCCTCTATTTCGTCCATATCCTCTTTGGAGAGAGGGACATCTTCGGTATCGTCGTCGCTAACCTTCCCCCAGTCAGGAACATCGCGAAGGGGCGAGTACTCCATGTTGCCGTCGATTTGAGCGACATCCTTGGAGTGATCCACATCGCCTGAGTCGCTCATATCGTCCGAGTCAGAGGCAGAGTCGTACGAAGATCTTGTCTCCCAATTCGGTTGTTTGCCGTAGGTCGGTCTCAACAGACCATCGTAAGCGATACATAAATATCGAATGCGACGAAGGTTGGGAGGCGTGTCCCTAAGAACACTCAAGAACCTAAGGACGTACTTGATGCTTTGGAGGGAGATGGATTGGAATTTGTATGGCGCTGAAAATGTATTGAATGCCCTGGATGTCAGGGAAAGAGATTGGCCAGTATAGCCATTGTCTCTGCAGCTGAACTCGAAGATCCTGCTCCAAACTTCTGCTGGCAAGACTCGGTTCTGCATCTGCGTAGTACTTTGGGCGGTGAGGTCGATTGTTCCCCGGAAAATATCGGACTGACCTTCTCGGTTTCGTTGGCTGATCGTTTTATGTAGAGCAGAGCAAGGTTCGACGATTTTGCGAGTGAGGGGTTGGGGACAAGCGTTTGGTCGACCCTGCAACGGCAGGGCGGCGGCTGTGCCTCGGACCGGACCGAGATGGCGTCTAATTGGCAATCGCAAGTTGATCGCAAGCCTCAAGCCCTCAATATTCAATTATGAGCACAGAGGTAAGGTATATCAATGTGATGCGCAAGATGGTGCTTGCACGAGAGATAGATATGACAAGGGTTTAGCTTCGATCTGGCTAACACGGACATGCAGCTGATTTGATTTGATTTGATTTCAGAAACTCGTCAACGCGAACGTTCCGAAAACTATCCATTGCATCACGCACTCCAAATGACACCACTGCACGGGTGCTATCCGGAGAACTCCTTTTAAACGCAGGTATATCCCCAGTGAAATACAGCCCTTTGCATAATTCCGTAGTTCCACCAGATGAGTCTTTGCAAGGATTGTATCAAGGGTACAGTACGTATTCTCCTCCGGTGTGCGAGAGAACTGACATCACCGACATAGGTGTCCGCCACGAGGGTACTCCCGAAGGTAATGCGAGATGATGAACTCGCTTCCATTTTTGGATTGAGCGGTTCGTCTCCTCTTGTGGAGATCAAGGTTGATATCAACTTGTAGGAAAATTGGAGGAAATCGCTGGTGTTAGGAGTTACGTCTCCACTCCCTCCGGTGACTACCCAAAAGACAAGGTCGTCTTGTTTCTCGCCGACGTCTTTGGTATTGATCTGATTAATAACCAAGTACGATCTCTATTTTAGTTGTTGAATGCAGCTAATCCGGCTTAATTGTTAGCTTTTGGTGGACGGTTTTGCTGCTAATAATAACGTCAAGGTAAGGAAGACTGTGATACACGTCAGGCTTGTTCGGAGGGTAAACTAACGTACCATACAGACCATTGCCCCGGATTACCTCAACGGTGACGCCTTCCCACCGGATGCCTTGAAAGATGGTGGTATCAATCCAGCCATCACAGGAGCGGCTCGGGACCACCTCACGACATGGAGGGATAGGCATGGCGCCAATCAGACCCGTCCTCCCTTAGACAAAGTCATCTCCGCGCTCAAGGCAGAAGGTGTCACTTCCATCGGCGCCACTGGATACTGTTTTGGAGGTTTGTCTCTATATATTCTGGCTTCGATGTGCCTCTGGTTTAACGGGATCGAACAGCCCGATATGTCTTCGATCTTGCGTTTGACAAAGTCACCTCTGTCTCTGTAGTCACTCATCCATCTCTCCTTCAAAATCCTATCGACCTGGAGGTAGGCGCGTTTTCATTCGTCTGCTTCGTATTGTTCCCGTTTACACACATTGCTAATCCCTATCCAAACACGATAGAAATACCGTGACCAAGCCAAGGCTCCTCTTCTCATCAACAGTTGCACGGTCGATACGTCATTCCCACACGAAGCCCAAGCTAAAGCCAATGAAATTCTTGGTACCTTTGAACCTGGATATAGGCAAGTGTACTTCGGAGGGTGCACCCATGGATTTGCCGTTCGTGGTGATTTGAACGATCCCAAGGTTAAGGCGGGTAAGGAAGGCGCCTTCAAGTCTGCTGTTGAATGGTTCGGTCTTTACCTCTAGAACGGCATTGACGGATGAAGCGCTCACTGACGTGGAATTCTGTATATCGTTGATATCTGAAAAATGTATACCATGTCTGACGAAGATAGGTACGTGTTATGGGAGAACGTCCGTCCTATAGACGATCTGTACGTCTCGCGAGTCAAACGGAATATATAAGGTGTGAACTATGGGACATACCTGTACGTCTCGCGAGTCAAACGGAAAGGCGAACTCGAAGATACGTACAGGCGCGCGACGCGCTATATCCGTACAGCTGACTAAGACTAAACCCAAACCCTAACAGTACGCCAATGGGCCGGGGTGTGAGCAATTAATCATACAGCCATGGCCAGCCTGACTGAAGCTTGAATGAGATATGTCGCGGTCTACTAGTTTGCGTCTATGCAACGGTCACAGTCTAGCGACCACGACTGCACGAAACAAGGGTGGAAAGAGTCGCATACAGCTTCGCGCCGTTGCTCAGCGCTCAGGTCTAGTACAAGCAGGAATGCTACGATGGATGATTCTATGATCGCCAGATCTAGTCATCATTCATATGAAACAATACACTCTTGCCAGTCCCAACCTCCCACCTTACCCAATATGCGATCCTGCCAATCGCTTTGCCTAACTTCCCATGGCTTGTTGGGATATATACAGAATTTGATTCGAGGGTCAACCGACCTCTTCAAAGTTGCATCGTCTACTCCATAGAGGTGGAGCCACCATTGTAGGATCGGATTGACCATGTCCCCTATGCGGTGGACGTCTAGAAGATGTTGGACGACGCTGGGGGGTGTAGCAGCCAACATGTAGGTGGGTGGTCGATCACCAGGATCACGCAATGTGGGGGCCTTCTGAACCAATTCCTCTTGAAGGTATTCGACGTGAAGAAACGTACGGATGTAAAGCAGCTTTGGGCAATGGGTCCCAATAAAATGACCATTAGTCGGCTCAATTTGTCCCGTAAGCCAAAGCCATTCGAGGACTGGGAATCGGGCCTTGACTGGCTGTGGAGGGATAGTGAAAGGAGGGTTGTCCGTCGTCGATTCACGTGGCAGTGGTACATGCCATGTAAGTTCCTGAAGCTGGGGCATTGCTATCAAAGGGAGGATAGGGAAGAAACCGTATGTGAGAGCATCGACGTGGACGGAGAGTATGGTGACCGTGGTATTGCACAACTGGAGGATTTCTGAGAGAGCTTTTGCGAAAGCTCTATCGAAATAACCTCCTTCCTCATTATCATCTGCGACGAGTAACTCTTGGAGAGGGTGATCTGGCGGCAATTTATCCTCGTCCATTTGCACTTGGGAAAGGGAAGTATGCCCTGTATCCTCTTCATAAGCCTTCCCCCGATTGTATGCGACGAATAGATATCGAATTATGCGGAGATGCGGAGGCGTGTTCCTCAGAGCATGCAAGAACCTGAGGGTGCACTTGATGGTCTGGAGGGAGATGGATTGGAATTTATACCGCGCAGAGAGGATGCAAAATTTCTTCGATGCCAGCGAAAGAGATCGGCCTGTGAAGCCACTATCTCTACAGCTCAACTGGAAGATCCTGCCCCAGACCTCTGCTGGTAAGCATGGCTCCTGCGTGCGCATGATGCTATGCGGAGCCAGATCAGAGGCTATCCGGTGACTGTTTGTGGAAGAAGGCAAGCTGGTCCTTGTCCTCAGACCGCGAGTTTCAGCGATACGGCGCGACTGGAAGACAAGGCAGAGGGAACGTCAAACCTTTCACTGTCAGCACGGTCACCGCCGAGGTTTGAGGTGAGTTGTTAGATTAGATTAGATCCTGTGAATTCCTGATTTTGATTTGGCCACGCTTTGATCTCAGGTTCAAACCACCATACCACCATTGGTAAGGCCAGGGCCAACCGACATAGGTACTGAGATGGACGTCTTCCATCCTTGCTTGCGACTCCCACATTCTAGGAGATGGCACCTCAAGGATGTGCTGTCGCCTTGCTAGCTTTTTTCGCGACCATATCGCTTGGAGCTCAGATACCGCTTTGCGGCTGGTTACCAACACCAACAACACATGGCCCACTCCTCGAACCAGATGCGGGACGATGGAACTTGAGTGTAGGACCTAACGTTGATAGTACATCGCACCTTGTCTTTGACACGGTGGCCTCGTTACTCCAACATTGGCCAAATACTCGCTATCGAAATGGTATGTCAAGCCCATTCCTGTCGAATCTTTCTCAACGCTTTAAATCAGGCCATAGCATCGTTCCAGGAGTAGTGCCTGTCGGGACACTCATCTACCACGGTCGAGAAACACGGGAAATTCCAAATGAACCGGAATGGACTGCTACGGATCCTGAACATTCTCGTGTCTTTTGTCGTGGTTTTGGGTCGGATTGTTGGCATTTGACTTTCGTTGCAACAAGACCTTTAAAGGTCTTATATTTCGACGGAAGTAGTGGTGCAAAGATGGAAGGAGGCCCGATGGATACTCAGGACTATGTTGCTTGGAATGCAAGTCATCCGGAGTGGGTCATCGATGAGAAGAGGAGAATCACATCGTTGTGTGACTGGGGAAAGAAATATCAGGTGGACGGTTTCTACCGGTATGCTTGTCGTGTTCTCTGGTTATCCACTATTCTCTAACCGATTATGATCCAGGATGGAAGGGGACTTGTAAGTCAACCCTTTACTACATTTAGGGCCAATCGTTTGACTCTTTGGTTCAGCGAGATGATGCTCTGCGATTTCACATCTGGAATCCAACCGGTATCTTTTATGCGACTCAACCCAGAGGGTGTACCTTGGAATAGGCCAAGCCCAACAGTCTCAGACGAAATTCCTACCTGGACACGCCGACCCAGGCCACCACAGCCAATACTACACGAGCATTATAAAGTCCTTGAAGCCGGTTCCTGGCACAACTCCTACCCCGGCGAAGGCCGCATCAAACTAGACCTCACTCGTCTTATATCCTTCTACGACACCGATATGTTCCCTAGTCTCGTTCCATTGCGCTTTGGGCTAGACAGACTACAACACCACGTTTCAGGAATTTCCGGCCAGGACGTTCAAGTCTTTCATGAACGTCTTGACGAGGTTCTACGTGATTTCCAACCGAATGAGGCTTTGGCTTTGGCTTCGGGAAGTGGTGTGGACTGGCGAACGCTTTTTCAGGTCATCGTGGATCGATACGCTGACCGCCTTGAAATGCTCCAATACATCCTAAACGCCACGGACGCCACATCCGAGAACTACTCCCAAAACTACACCCAAACAGTGGACAACGCAATGTACCGACTTCAACTCATGCTAACCACATACGCCTTACAAACTGCGCGCCCACCCCCCTTGGACACGGGAATCGACAAGGATAACTTGTCCTGGGCTAGTCCCATATACCAATATTGTGCTACAACCCACTCTTCTGGACTATACCCATTCAAGAAGTTGTTCACCAAATCAGAACACTTGCTCTTGAATGCGTTGGAGGGTACAAATCGCGAGATTTGTCGCGTTATTGTTAGGATGTGGGCTGAAGGAATTGAGGCTGGTATCGATCCCGGGCTTCCTCTTCAACCAATCGATGACACGGACGGCGACGCATTTCTGCTACCCATGCTGAAGCGCTGGAGGAGTGACATCGACGGTTTGATGAAGTGGTTGGGATGGAGTATTTGGCTTAAGTGTCGACCTGCGTGTAGTATCGAGGTATGCCCATATCCTCTCTTTTCTTCCTTCTTGTGGTTTGGTCTGATCACTCGTCGGATATTTAGGAAATTTGCTATATGCCAACTTGGCCTTGGTTCAAGAAGACCCCTTGGCCCGTCCCCATCTTCGAAGACCCATATGTGGATGGTATTGTGGGCAATGAGCCAAATGAGGCGGAGGTGGAAGAATGGAAGAACCCATTGCCGCGCTGTATACGACGTATAGAACCTTTCGACTGGCGTAACCCGTAACCTCGAAGATTTACTGTGTCCTGAACTTGCTTTCACTGGCTGTGTTGAATTACTACCTTGCACAGCTGTTTTTACCAAATGAACGACCCTCAGCAAGTCAGAGTATCGACAAATGCCATCAGTATTATACGTATGATTTAAGATACAGTATTTTATATACATTCCGAAAGCAACTGCAGATTTCCAAAGTATGTACACGAACGAAAGTCCAATCAAAATCCCTTGTAAACTATTTGTCTGTAGACGCCAATTAAACCTGAAGTCCACATAAATATCAAAACGTGGTCGGGATCACCACAACCTGTTTCCCCGACACATTGCAACGACATTCAATCCTTCCTCTCTCAAGGGAATCAACTCCTCGTACTTCTTGGGCTTGAGACCAATAAAGGGGGTGTCGATGTCAACACGAAGTCTCTTTAAGCGCGTCACTTTGACCTGGCCTCCTTGAGAGGCCCCATCAGCACCAGCGCCCAGAGGGGAGGACGATGATTGAGACGATGAGTTCGGGTATCCTCTCGAACGGACCATGGCGATCAACGCGTCCGTCGTGAATCCCAAAACACCCTGAAGTCTCAACTCTTCCAGGTTCGGCAGTACAACGGGTACTTTCGAATCTTCAGAGTCGGACGAGGTTGTCAAGGCTCGAACGAACTTGTCATTCAAACTAGGTCTCGTCAAAGACCTACAAGCCAATCTCAATGTCCTCAACTTTTCCATCTTCTTCAAACATTTCACCAAAACGCCATCGGATATCACAGTCAAGCCGTCCATAGCGCATAAATCTTTACTCAACTCCAAAGATTCAAGGGTTCCTGAACATTGAAGAAGGAATGTTTCGAGTGATGGTGGGATACCGACTTTGTCTAGCTTTGTCGATGCTCGGGTTATTGAGACGCGGAGGGAGGCTAACGAGGGCAATTCGATGTGCGGGCAAAATGCGATGAGTTCGTCTGATGATGGACATGTTACGTCGAGCAAACGCAGGGAGGTGTGTGGTAGGGCGGCCGTATAAGTGGAAACCGCTGCGTGTGGGTCCTTGGTTTGGTTTTCCATTGAAGAGATGCGACATTCGATGAGTTGACGAGCATGCCAGAGAAGGCCGACAACGTCGGACGTCGTCACTCTATCGAATGTCCAATGGGTGATGTTATCCCAGTTCAACCAACCGAATGATGGACCACCCGAGGTTGAGGTTATCTCAGATAGTAGGGGTGCCTGCGCGAAACAATTCGTGAGGTATATGCTTTGGCCATGGTAAAAGGAGCGAATGTCCAATGTCCTGAGGTTTGGCAATTCAATTCCAGGGCATAGTTGTTCCAGGGCATGTGTTTGGAGTTTAAGCCGAGCCGTTCTCCACCTCGTGGATTCCTTGAGAATGGTGCTGAGCAAGGCGTGGCTACGAGGCGAATACGAATCCGTCAGATAAACGTCCAACAGGTTCCCCTTTGACCGCTTCAACCACATCTCCAATAGATCTTCCTTTCCTGTAATATTCTTCGGCGAAACGTTTAGAACGATGTTGGTCCAAAGCTGGGGCGTCGAGACGGCGATATATCTCCACTCTCTCGACACGGAACAAAACACCATAGGCGCACAAGTTCGATGAGGTGGGTCATCCCGGGATAGCTCCATACTCGCAATCATTATGAGCGAAATGATTTCGGGTGGACATCGCCTACTCGCACAAATGAATGCAGTATGAACGCGTTCCGCATTTTCCAGCTGTGTTTTGGCTCGTTCTAAATGGTCTATGATGGCCTTTGCTTGAGAAATTGCACCCTCGAGCGATACCTTTTCAGAGGCAAGCTCAGAAAGGTAGTTTTGGACCTTGGTGGTGGATTCGTCCTTTAAGCAACCGTTTCGGTCGATGATGTCGGGAATTGGGGACTGCAGCTTGCTGACCCATGGGTATTCGAAGGGAAGGCTGGACATAGTTGTGAGGCTGGAGGTGGGGTAGGTAAACCTGAACGTCGGGAGACCTTTTAAAGGACAAGCCGGACAAGGTACGAGTCAAAGGAGGGTGACAAGAGTCAGTCAAGGAACACTGCATGCTCGAACCACGCATCACATAATGACGTCACCTCGGCTAACTCGGGCCTCCCAAAACTTATATAAACTTTCAGCGTCTGAATACTTGGTCGTTTGCGCTTCTTCTTCCAGTGACCACTACAGTGACCTGCCCAACGACGCCTCCTCTCTTATCACCAACATGTCTGACCTCGTTTCCTCTTCCCGTATTTCTGATGAAGAGGCCAAACACTATTACCATGGCTTGCCTTCTAAGCCACGCCTGATCGCGCGGACCAGTACCGCTCCCTGGGAGGCGCCTACTGGCATGGAGGCGTACCTCAGGCCCAAGAAGCTCACGATCGCGGGAGAGCACGAGATTCAAGACATCTTGCACATGCGGCAAGTGGCCTGGTCGAGCATAGATGTCGTCCGTATAGGCTACGTCAACGAGCCCTCTGGAGACCTCATCGTCTGGATCGGTGCCAAGCCTGATTTCCTTGTTATTCTGTTATTTACCGCAGTCGTAGGAATCACTTACAGTCAGAGACATAGTGTTAAACGACCAAGTTCAAATGCGTAGGAGTGGAAGGTCCGCCGACCGCTCAACTGAATTCCGGCTTCTGAATATTCTTCCTTCGCCTTGAGCTGGTCTCTCCACTCGATCAAAGACGATACACCTTATTTTTCTGGAGGCTATCTCGGGAGTAAGAGAACATAAGATAGGAATTTGTTTTTCGAGTCCAACGTGGCCAAACCTTATTCCAAATCGCGCGGCAAATGCCGCGATTCTTTTTCCTGGTGCTCATCGTCGAAATTGCACAGCAAGCGCCGTGCCCGTGTAAAGTCTGTCATAACACGCTCCACCCAAACCTGGTATGATAATTTGTGTCCACTATCTTAAGTTTTTCGTCACATACATTTCAGAACGATGAAAGAGTTAGGATGTTTCCCATTGACGAAGTGGACACGACCCTTATCCACCACCGAATCTCCACAAATGCTTACGCAGGTCAAGCAACAGTCTTGTCTTCGAGTGGACTTGGGTGGTTCAGAGAACACTCGCCACTAAATGGTGAGTTGTCAGCCTCACCTTGTAGTGGGATGCGTATGCTGACTTGGAGAGGAAACGCAACCCGTGTTTTGTAGACTGATAGGCCAACCGCCGGTAGGACTGGCTCTGGCCAGCCACCTTTACGGATACCTGGCAGTCGAGGCCCTGGACCGGTCTCTTGTGCAATGATGATTTTAAAAGAGGTAAGTGACGTCATTTATCTTGATGACGCGAAAAGAGGTCGGGGTACCCTTCGATTTTAACTCAGATCTACCATGACGAGAATAAGAGAGGTGGATGACGTCGTTGCGCGTTGATCATGGTTTGCCGTCGAGCGCCAAAATACGACCAAACCCCTCCTCCAGCGTATTTAAGCCTCGCCCTTCCAACGATATCCCCAACAAGCTTCTTTCTTCCTTTCTTCCATCTCTTAAACATTCTCTGCCTACTGGCGACAACGTGCGAGTCATCATACGGTGAGCGTGCTCGATGCCCTTCTCGACGCTCTTTGCGGATCAATGCTCATCATCATTACCTCCCCCCTCCAGCACCTCAAACGATCCAAATCCAAATCTTCGTCTTAGAACGCCTAAACGCCTAATTGACTAAACATCAATCCTTGTTACAATGAACGACGCCATGCGCACACTGAATACACGGCATGTCTACGATTTCCAAAAATGGCGGGCAGCCACTTACTTAGATCCACCCTGCCAGTGCCAGCACCCCATCGTAACCCTTCTCCTCAACGTCAACCACCATCACAATAAATGACGCCAACACGCACGCTGAATTACACGGTATGTTGATGATTTTTACAATGGTGGTCAGTGACCAACTCATATCTACCCGCCAGTGCCAGCACCCCGTCGTAACCCTTCTCCTCAACGTCAATCACCGTCACAATAAATGACGCCAACGCGCACGCTGAATTACATGGTATGTTGATGATTTTCACAATGGTGGTCAGTGACTAACTTATATCTACCCCGCCAGTGCCAGCACCCGAATCGCAATCTTGCTCAAAACTCGCCGTCGCGGTAAACATCATCGACACACGATCGTTTCATCACCACCGCCTCCGCCATCATCACCACTAGGAGGACATTGAAATCCATTCGAATTCGCACATTGGACGAGGTTCTCATCGCCGAAATCTGGCATATAGAGTGGGAGATGCACAGCCGAGGAATGGTCGTCGACTGACTGGAAGCATGACCCTGAGTGGTCGGGGGTGTATTCTGGGACCACCAGCACTCAATAGGGATCCTTCGTTCTGACACTCAAGTGGATGATGAACCGGAAACTCCCATTGAATAGGGATCCTTCGTTCTGACACTCTCTCAAGTGGATGATGAACCGGAAACTCCCACCTTTGAGCCTGCACTGTGCCACTGTGCAGCTCAATTTCTTTCTCTTCGTTTTTTCATTATCTTGTGAATTGTTATTTATTATCCATTGGTACCTATACAATTCACATATCTCGCTTTTATCCTCACTATGAACTTGAATTGTTATACAGTAACCAATATCTTCCATCTCTGTCTTGCACTTCACCAAAATTTGAGTCGAAAAGTTAAACTATCTCTGGCACTAGAATTTTTACCCATTCCGGTGCCTATCATAACTTGGGGTACAGACAGGGAAAGGTCCCTCGGACTTGGACTTGCCATGCAATTGCGCTTCTGTCTGCAAGCAAGGGAGTTGCATAACAAGCCCGTTTTGGCACATTGCCTGATCATCCAGAACGCGGATTCCCGTCAAAGGTGATTCTGGCTCCGCAGCTGTCGATGGACTAGGGCGGATTGGTGGTCTCCTCGATGCCGTGGCGGTTCTGGCATCCGTCTTGGAGACCATCCACAGCGAGAAGTCCCTCGCCAATGCCTACCTCAACCGCGAGGTGCCGGCCAGATTTTTATTCAACCTATTGGAGCAACAATGGACTCGCAGACGATGACTCGTAGCATACATTTAGACTTGCATAGACCCAATCGATCCACATTTCCCTCTCGACTTTACCCCCATTGTCCACGGCACAACCAAATCAGTTCTCTAGTAATTGATGTTGTAGTACAGTTGTACTGTACCCATGTCCGACTAGAAAGCGCTTAAAATGGCACCTGTAGCAGCCAAAGAAATTATTCAAGGCGCAGTCACCCAGAGAGACTCTCCGTCGGGATCGATTAGTAGCTTGGCTTCTAATTCTGGCCGGTTGATGCGACGCGATTTAGCCAGCCACGTCTTCGAGCAGCAGGGCGCAGTGCTCAAGACATCTGAATTCGAGTCACAATTGAAGGCCAGTCCCAAACACTTCTCGAACTGGACGCAGATAGAATGCGTGGGCACTCCGGGACACCCCGCCGACTAGGCAGATGGACAGCCCACGGCAAAGTCCATTCAGAGACTAAAGTGGTTGTCTGCACGTATATTCGTGATTGCGCACAGGGGAATTGCTGTGTGGATACGAACAGCGGACCAAGGCGGTAATTAGTGAGGCGTCTGTCGGATGGTTTTAGTCTGACAAGTCCAGCGGGTCAATAATTCACAAGTGGGCGCTGCATACCTTGGACTCAGGGATGTGGCGAGTTCGCCAAGGGTTGTACGCTGCCGCATATAACTTACACAGCATATCCTGAAGTGTACGAGGCGCTCGTCCTATTACCTGCGATTCGTCGTGGGCGGTGAACTGGGGATCACTGGACAAGAAATTACTTGGACCGCGATCCGAAGATAAGGACCGCCCTGTGGTGTCAATGAGATTTCGATTAGAGTTAGCATAGAAAGTATACAATACTTCAATGGAAGGTGGCATCCTTCCTGGTGGGTCACAGCGTGTGTCGAGCGTGTTCGGTGTTTTCGGTGCGAGGTTTCGAGGGTCTCGATCGTTCATACAGGATTGCTGGTCCCTGCATGATGTACAGCCAATGTGGCGAATATGCGTAGCTAAACTTTGTCAGTGAGATATCTCACAGAATGGTGCATAGGTGAGCACATACCTCTTTGTTGCGTGATGTGCATGACCCCTAGACTTCTAGGAGATGCACAGTATTCAGAATTTGGTTTCAAGAACCCACCGTACCTTTCCATGACACACTCGAATCAATTCTTGTGTAATTGATGCTGTACCGGTACGTGTAATGCTACGTGCTTGACTGAAAGCGCCACTTGAGGGGCTCAAAATAGCAGCCGTAGCACGGAGAGAGTGGCGTGTCCAAACGAGGGTGTGAAAAGGGTGTCAAAGAAAGATTCAAGACGCAGTCACCCATCCTTCGAGAGACTCTCCTTTCTCCGAGCAGCGACCACAACCGGAGGAAGCTTTGGAGGCTCAAGAACCAAGCAAAGGCAAGAACGTTCACCAGGGACGCTTCGTCAGGCTCAATTCGTACCTTTGCCCAATTTGTCTTTTGCACCGTGCGGCTGCGTGGCACAGTCCCGGTAAAAGCCACTCGCCAGCTTGTGGGACTAGCAACGAAACATCTCGACTTCTTCTCAGAATATATAATCTCTGGGCGACATATAGCCGATCTATTATCACAAGTATCGCTTCGCATCACTTTGATTTACAGGTGACGGTCCAGGATTCCAGCACGCTCATCATCTGCATCATCAGGAGGCATACAGACACAGAGGAACATTCCCATAGGAAAGGAGTGTGCGTAAAGGAGAAAAGGGATCCAAAGCCAGGTCACACTGTTGCATTCTTTGCCGAAGGCGTATTTGTGAGTCCACGTCACTTGTCCTCATACCCTCAACATTCTTTCTTCTTGCATCTGCTTCGCTCAACGTTTTTACGACGGCGTAAAAGGTGCAACGGTTTGCATCAGACCTCCTCAGAAGGCCGTGCTGTTTTTTGCGCTCGTTTCGAGTACGCATTGTTGAACGACTAGAAAGAGCTCACCACCGCGTTTCGTAGCTCCTCCATAACTGTTCCTAATTCCTCATTGACGCACCCGACTTTCGCAGGTTCCAATTGTTATTCGCCATCGGGTGCACTTCATCGTTGTGCCTTGCCTCTTTGCTGAGTCGCCTACGCTGACCTGACAATTGAGCCTTCTTACCCCGATCTTTCCGTTCTTGACAAAGCACACAACCATCATCAGCGCACAACCCACGTCTATATTTTCCTCGGATTCTATTCTCATTTCTTCTTCCTACATAACCCTATCATCCGGCATCTTCCTCAAATCATCATCCCTCACTTTCTTTCTACCCGTTCTATACGCACACGCGAACTAATCTCAATCACCCGTACATTTTTCCAAGATCGTTACATTTTCGCAAGAACGTATATATACTGCATACAGATCACACGGAAGGAGGGAACTCACCACACCAACGACCCTACTTACACGCAAGAGGAGGAGAAGTGCTACATTTCTCTCTGGCGATAGGCGGGGTCTCATTCGATGTATCGCGCCGCATCGCCCATCTTCGATGTGCACGAATTTCCAAGTCTTCGACATGTCAAACCTCTCCCAAAACGTCGTCGTACGTCTTCAGGTTCTCAATCTGACACCGATGTCGGGTTGGGTCCTACATCGACTACTCCTGGGGTCAACGGACATCCATTCAATCTAACACATCTCACCAATTATCCTCAATCCCATTCTCCCACAAACCCGTCATCATCATCATTATCATCGACAACTCCAAACTCCAACTCCAATCTCAATCACTCAATCCCACTCTCATCATACCCTCTCCCAATGTCAGCATCAGATGCAGCTGCAACAGCAGCCATAGCTGAAGAACTACTAGCTCAAGCTGCAGGATCTATCATGTCGAGGTCTGCTCTTCAACATTTACAGAATTTTATGCCGGATTTGTGGAATGCGGCTTTGGCTGCTGCTACTGCTGGTATTGGTGCTACGTCGACGTCGGGGCTTAATGGCAGTGATTTTGTGGGGCAGAGTGCGGGGTCGCGTATGCAAGGTGATCTGGACTTTGATGCATATGCAGCGGCCGCTGCCGGTGTGGCCAGTGATAATAGTGTCCTTGTTGACCGTAAGCCTCCTTCCGCACTTAATGCTTGACCACAATCTGATTATCCCCTCATAGACCTTGAAGAAGCATTAGATGCCGTGAACCACGCACATCACGAGGACGAAGATGAAGATGAAGAAAACGACGATGAAGGAGGGTATAATACTGATCATCTACATCAACATTACGGACATGGGAATACCAAGAAGAGGAAAGTCCCTGCGAATTCGTCTGGTTCCTCTATGATGCGTCATCATCGGGGAGATGAAGATGAAGATGAAGACGACGAAGGTGACGATGGTTCAAGGTTGGAAGGAGCACTATCAAATGGCGGACGACTTGGGGATAATCATCATGGTTATTCATCATCTGCCGTCGCAACTTCTGGACCTTCTTCCGGCGTCGGTAGTGGTGGTGGTCCCGGTACCCTCTCCAGTCCCACTTCCACGTCCATGTCCCCACAAACTCTTGTTGGCCACCCACATCATCACCGTCAACCATACACACCCCTCTCCCGTCGTGCTAAAATCACAGCAGCAACCCTAGCTGGATTACAACATAAAGAGATGTTGAAGAGTCGAAAACGACAGTTGGCAGCTGTATTAGGAGCGTTGAGTCTTGGTGATACACTTGCGTTGGATCAAGCACTTTCAGCCAGTTATCCATTTTTGATGGGAGGTTCGTCTGGTGCTACGTCTGGAAGAAGGCATACTTCTAGCAGTGCGGGTGGAGGAGGGTTAGAGGAATATGCGCAAGCTATGGGGTTGTTGACGACTGGATCTGGATCTGGGGGCACGACGACGACATCGATGGGGACGAAGAATATGGACGCGTCGTTACCACGGGTTCGACTCTCGAAAAGACAAAATGTGAGGTTGATGAGAAAGACGAAGGTTTTGATTATTGCGAGGAGGAAAGAATTGGAGTTGGTTGAACGACAACGACGAGAGGATGATGGTGAAGGGGAGGGGGTTGTTGTTGCTCAACGGAAAGTACGAGATCAGCAGCAGCAGCAGCGGAAGGAACAAGAGAGGAAGGGGGCGCAGACATCGACGCCGACAACGAAGAGTGGGAAGAAGGATAAATCGAAGAAGGCTGGTGCGGGGAAGGGTTCTGTTCCGCTTGCCTTGCCTGCACCTCCACCGCCGCCGCCGCCGTCGTCGTTGGAAGAGACGATGGGAAAGGCTCTTCAACGATATGAACCTCAGCTTCAAATAACTCAATTAGCTTCGTTTCCTGAATCGGGATTTTCATTCGTTTGTCCTAGTTCAAGTAAGTCTTTCGTTCTATTCTATGAGAGAGAGAGGGTTTTTGCTAATTAAACACACTTGGCTCCTCTAGCTGCAGAACGTCTTGTAGCTACAAAAGAAGAAGTAGCTATGCTTCGGCATAGGTTCGAAGCCGAACTAGCTCGACAAGCAGCTAAAGCAGCCAAACTAGCAGCTACGAATAAGGTGATAGCTGCTGCTGCTGCTGCCGCCGCCGCTTCCTCCTCCTCCACCTCTACACCCACCTCTTCCGCGAAGAAAGCAGGCGGCAAAGGGGCGATGACACACGTAGATGGAAATGAACGGAGTGCGAAAAGGACAAATGCGAATGTAACGCCTCAGAAGATGAAGAAGAATTCTAATACCAACGCACCACAGCAACAGCAACAACATCGACAAGGAGGTGGTGGCGATACCAGTCCAACCAGATCTCTGGGGGCTTCACAACATAATCTTACTCCTGCCATGAGTTCGAGCACCGATTTGGCTAGCGTTCTTCAACAACCAACCACCAATAAATCCCGAAACAAGAAAAAGAAAAGATCAGCACTCGCCAATGCGTCTAACCCACATCATTTACGGAATTATGTTCCTTCGAGGTTACCTTCTAGTGGTGTTGGTGGGTCAGGTGGATTTGGATTTGGAGGTGGTGGTGGTTCTGTACCTTGGGGTTCGGGTGGTGGATTTGGATTTGGTGGTGGTGGTGGGGGTGGAGGAGGAGGAGGAGGAGGGTATCTTGGGGGGATGTCATACGAGAAACAGCAGAAGTGGTTGGAACAACAACAGAGGGATTGGGTTAGTCCTTTACCTTTGAGGTTTTTGTTGGCGGAGATACCTTCCTCTACGGTTTCACCTGGAGTTGGTGATGAACAAGGTCAAGGTCGGGGGAAAGGTCAACGGAAGAAGGGTGGGAAGAAAGGTGGGAACGCGGGGAATGGGAACGGGGCAGGGGGAAACAACAACAGCACGCACATACCGCAATTGATGACGAACCCGATGGATGAATGGATTTGTGCTTTTTGCGAGTATGATTTGTTTTATGGAGGGGAACAAGGGTATAGGAAGGCTGTGAGGAGTAGGAAGAAGATTTTGAGGAGGAGGAGGAGGGCTAGGGAACGTGCTGCTGCTGCTGCTAGTGGGCATTTCGGTACAACTGCTAGTGGGGGTGGGATGAAGGGAACGGAGGGGATGGGGACGGGGATACCGGATGAAGAGGAGGAGGAAGATGATGAATTCGATAGGACGGGTCCGGATAAGATGGGTGATGGGGATGAGTATGACGTTGGATATGATGAGGACGAGGGAGATGCGTATGGATGATTTGGACAAGTGCGTATCGACAAAGTTGTACATCTCTTCATCTCGGATCCATTCATTCATTCCGTTATTCGCTCATTAATCAATAGGACTCGTACATACTACGGTACAAACGCATCTTGATATCGCAATCTCGCTCTCTCCTCCCCCGGACCCCCATTCATTCTAACGCTCTCTAATCGTTGCTTCATTTCTTCCCATGCTCGACGCTCTTTTAGCTTTCATTTTCTCATACATGCATGCATTAAATTTTATTGATTATACTTTGTTTGACATATCGCTGATTGAACTCGGCGAGTGCGATTGCGATTGAATTGAAGTTATGCTTGGTGCGTTGCGCATGCATGTGAGTTCGGCAGCTATTTTCGTAGGCTTCTTGGTGGTGCTACCGGTCCAGAACGAGTTGTGTATTTAAGTACGATGCTCGAAATCCCCGTCGTTTCAAGTTGAAGGCAGTATTTATAACACGGATCCGGATTTAAAGTTGAGATTGGGTGTCACCACTTGCAGTGATGACTTCGGAAGAATGTACACACGAGAACCTGGACACTCCATGGCGAATTGCAACTCAGACTGTCTTGATCTGCTGTCCCGGTGGTAGCGGGTGACATGTGCGGACAAATGAGATGACAAAGGAAGAAAAAGAGGGAAGGAACCAAGGCGTGTTTTTTGACAAGTCAATCCCTCGGTCGAGATTTGAAGGTACTTTAGGCCGCGTTGCATTGCTTATCTTGGACCCTCGGTCAGCAATGACAAGTGAATTCAGGGTCGTTAAGTTGGACGGGAATTAGCTCCCTTTGGGTGGGGCATTCCTTGTTGGGTTGAAGCGGACGTGTCCCTGAGCATAGCCGCAGTTTGGCGCTTGCTTGTTTGAGCCGAGTTCCAAGGGACCCGACCGACATTGATTCCAGCCGTAATCCAAACTTATCCTCGTACTTGTTACTTCTCTCCTCTTTGTCCTTTCCTTCCTCCTTTTCCTGGTTGCCTTGGATCGGGCTGTGTGTTCTTGCGGGGGGACGCCTAGGGTGAGTAGACGTGCTGTTTTTTCGGCCGAGGAAAGGAGTTGGCGTGCGTGGAGGGGTGATTCTTGCTATGGGTGCTGTTGAGCTGCTGAGCACCTGGATTCCCGAGATTTATGGATCTCCGTTTTCTTGGACATTGCGCCGTGGACATTGCCCTGGGATATGGTGCCGTTTTGGGGCCACGTTTTCGCGGACAGAGGAAATGGAGAGGGTGGACTTGTTCGCCCAAAAAACTGGCGAACACGTTCTGGACTTGTGCTATGCCATACCAAGCCCGGCTTTCCTTCTTTTTCATGCGTTCTTCCCGGATCTAACAAAGGCTCGTTTTTTTTCCAGGTTATTTAATACAAAAACCACGGAGTTTCCTTGGTTAAGCTATCGTTTGCTTTGGCCCTCGTCCTGCGGCTTTCCGTTCAAGTCCTCGACATATCCACGGAGCGGTTGCTGTTTTGTGCTTGAGAAGCGCACAGTAGCTGTTGATACAAAAGAACGCCATCGCCGACATGTCCACCGACGGACGATATGGCATATATCATCCTCAACCTCAACCGGGAATGAATACCCACTACGATTATTCTTACCATACTCACCCCCACTCCCATCATGCACCACCTCCACCCCCGACTTCCGCTTATGATAACCAACAGATGGCGCAACAACAGCCTCCGTTGAGGTCGATCCGTTCAAGTGCATCTTCACAACCTCATTCACCTGCGCAGCAACCTCAATATGTATCATCACATCCACCTCCACCTCCACCACCTCACACCACAGGAGGGGGAGGGGGACCACCACCGCCGTCGTATGCGACGAGCTATGCACCAGCACCGACTTATATGACTCAACCCCCACCTCCACCTCCGCCTCATCATCCACATCAACTTCCGCATCCGACACATGCCCAATGGTCAAATGATGGTTGGGGTCATTATAATCAATCTTATCCACCACCACCTCAACAAGCACCTGCTCCTCATCCATCTCATCCTTCGCATGCTCCACCTCCGCCCCCGCCTCAAAATGATAGCCCATATGGGTCAGGACCAGGTAGACCCGATCCTACATCAAATTCAGGTGGTGGACCACCCCCACCTCATCATGCGCATTCTCATCCTTCAACACATCATCCGCCGCCGCCTCAAAGTGCACCACCACCGGATTCCAGAGGATACCATCATCCTTCACATGGACCACCACCACCACTTACGGCGGATACGAGAAGAATGGATGATAGGTCTTTACAAGGACCTGCTTTAGGACCTGGACCTTCCAATGCACATTCTCTACCTCACCCACATTCTCATCCACCACCTCCATCTTCGGCAACGAGTACAACTTCATCACATCCCCATCCGGGACATCCACCACCTCCTTCACATCATTCACAACACCCACAAGCACATTCACATACAACTCATTCTTCTGTTGTACATCCCCCACATACGCCGTTGACTTCTCATACACCGTTATCTGCACATCCTCCTCCGCATAGTGCTCATGGACATCAACATCAACAACAACTTCCACACCCACATCATCATCCACAAAACCAGCACCATCAGCAGCCACAACAACACCAGCAGCACCATCAACAACACCAACACCATCAGCAGCCGCAACAACAACAGCAACAACAACATACGAGCACATCTCATCATCCAAGTTCAAGTCCTTCGACGGCGACGCACCAAAGTCATCAAACTCACCAGACGCACCAGACACAACATCCAAGTCACCATCCAAGTCATCATACCACACATAACACTCATTCGGGACATGGAGGACATGGACACGGACCACCTCCACCACCACTTCATCCAGGGCATAGTACAAATCATACCGGTCACGTCGGACCAGGAGGAGGAGCTCCACATCCACCACCAACACCAGTAGGACCTGGTTCCGCGTCGACACCAACTTCATCTTCATCGACTACGACGACTACTGCACCACATCCAATTTCGGCGACTCCTACACCTGTGAATCTACACCCACATCATAGTAGCAGTGGTGGTAATGGTAGTGGTTATGGACACGGACATCCCTCTTCGCATCCATCGCAACATAGTTCTCATAATTCGAACCATGGTGGGCATAGCGGACATAGTAGCGTTACTGGGAGTGGTGGTGGTGGTGGACCGGGAAGTGGAGGGGGGACGGCGACACCGATTGTGACGAGTATGGCACCGCATAAGTATATCAAGAGGAGGGAGACGGATTCCCCGACACCAGGACCGCCGCCCCCGCCTTTACAAGCGCCAACTCCTGCTTTAGCACAACATCAACATCATCAACATCAGCAACAACACCAGCAGCAGCAGCAATCGCAGTCGCAGTCGCAACATCATCCAAGTCATCAGCAACATCAACAACACCATCAACCCCCGCACCACCAACAACATCAACAGTTACAGCAGCAGCCTCAGCAACAACCCCAACAGCAACAGCAACAACAGACTGTTGTTCCGGCACAAGTTGGACCTCCGCCTCCGCCGCCTTCTTCTTCTCAACCGCCTTTGTCGTCGTCGTCGTCATCGTCTGTGGTACCACCACCGGTTACGTCTGTAACGCCTGTTGGTGTAAATCATGGACATGGACATGGGCATAGTGGATTGGATTTCGTCAAGGTGTGTTATCGTTTTACTTCTTTCTATCTATCCCGCCCCCCACTTTATTTGTGACCTTTATTCGCTTTTGTGGCTTGGTATATGTCTGTATGCGGACTAACTAATGATATTGGATGGATAGATATTAGAGTCGTATAGAGTGATAATCGAAGCTGGTGAATCCCTCTCTTCGTCGAATGGTGGTGGGACGAATGGGACGTCACCTGCTTCGTCTTCGTCGACTTCTCCTACAATGAATGGTGTTTTACCAAACGGTACGTCCTTCTACTCCGAGTTCTACTCCTCATTACCACTGCTAACGCCCATGAAATAAAACAAATAGGAACGACGAACGGTAATGGAGGTATACCCACACCAAAACCAACACCTCAACCTACGTCACCTGCATTTATGGATGCATTAACGAAGATGATTCAAAATGCGAATTATGGATTACAGTTATTAGAGGGCGTGACGAATCCGACTGTTCCTGGGTCTATAGCTCCAGGTTCAACAACGACGACTGGACCAGGAGGGAGTTCAAGTCATTATCAAAATGGAACTAACACGGCTGGTGGGTACGGTGGTAGTGGTAGTGGTGCAACAGCAACGACGAATGGGAATGCCAACGGACATGGTCATTCGAATTCGGGATCGAGTGTCAATTCTATAATAGGTGCGTGGTTATTCTTCTTCGTGATTTTGGGATGAAGAGACGAAAGTGTGTGTGTTTTGTTTGTTTGTTTGTGATTAGGGATGAATTCGAGCAGTTCGTCGTTGGCGGGTGCGAACGGGGGTGGAGTTGGTGGGGGAGGTGGTACGGGTGTGAATGGAGGCGTGGTTAAGGAGAAGGAGGAGGAGATGAAGGATGGGACTGGAGATGGGAAGAGGGTGGGTGTTTGTTCTTTTCTCTTTGGTTTCTTGGAGGTTTTGTGTTCGAGTCAGGATGGGATGGGATGGGTGACTATATGTGTTATGGGTTATATGCTCTTCCCGCTTCTTTTATTCCTATGCGTTTGCGTCGAACCTCGTTGCCTGACTTCATGTCCACGTTTTCTGGCTTTGGTTTTTCCGATCTCGTTCTGGAGAATATTGAAACTGACGGATTTTTTTGGTTGATATATAACAGAAAGAAGATGGGGTTCAGGAAGGTCAAACATGTTTGGGTTGTAGTGCCACTTCGACACCTGAATGGAGGAGGGGACCGTTAGGTACGTCGCTCGTTTGTTTAACTTGCTTGGTTGGTTATGAGAGTACGTTCTGACATACTCGAATGTAGGTCCAAGAACACTGTGTAACGCATGTGGATTAGTCTACGCAAAGATGGTACGTCCCCATCCCCTCCTTCTCCCAACCTGTCCTCCTCATTCACATCACATCTACAGATCAAAAAGCGAGTACGAGAAAGTAACCGCGCAGCTGGCAAAACCAACGGTACCTCTTCTACTTCTGGTAATGGCGCAAACGGAAATGGAACTTCCAATTCCAATTCCAACGGGAATAATGCGAATGGGAATGGTGTAGGGGCTGGAGCTGGAGGAGGAGGAGGGATGATGGATGATGTGTCGGGAGGGGAAGGTGATAGTGATGATGAAGATGAGTATGGATCTCAGGATAGGAGGAGTGAGATGGGTGATATTAGGGATTGAATTGGATGGTTGGATGGTCGGTGTAAGGCCATGGCTGATATGGCTTCTTGCGTTTTTTTTTTGGTTTTCTTCGATTGTTTTTTTTGTATCATTCAACTCAGTCTTGTGGGTTTTTTTTCGCGCTGTCCACGGTGTTTTCTCTCATCACCTTTCTTTTTGGTTTTTTTCCGGTGGTCGTTTTTTGGGGGCAACCTCCCTCCTTGTATTGAATCTCTTTTTTGGTCTATAAGTACCACTGTCTACCATGTATGATGGACACCATTGACACCCCCCCTTTCTCACTTGTTTGTCAGTACCACTATCTCTACATAGTCGTTCACTCGTCCTCGATTTCGATTTCGATTCAACTCGTCTCTATCCATTTTATCCATTTCATTCTTGTGATATCAAGCCTCCTCAAATCATTTTCGTCGATATCTGTTTGAATTGTCGATTGACTGTCTGTTTGTTACATATATTGTACTCGCACAAATAACAAGAGTCCTCCCAGCGTGCTTTCCTCTCAATTCGCTACAGTATCGCAATCGTTCTCGGCCGACCTCGCATTTCGGACGTCGGGCATCACGATTCCCTGACCATGGACGGTACTTCAGTATTCAGATCTTTCTGGGATCTCATTAAGATTTTGTGTCTTACGAGAATCTAGGCATTTGACGACCAGAAGAGTGGTTTGTATGCTGTACTGTAGAGGGTTACGACATCGGGGACGGGTCTGGTGTGCAGGGTACTACTGTACATGTACAGTCGTAAGATCTGCTGATTATACGGTTCAGTAAAAATTCAGGAGAAAGAAATATCGCGTGCTTCAAGTCCGAGCGCTAGAGCCTCGAGGCTTTACAGCCCGCTCGGTTGGATAAACTATCTTGAATCAACGGCATAACACTATACCATAAAGTAGGAACGGGACCGTCGGTTTGATCTCTCAATCAAACTTCAGGGAGCTTTACATGCTTTTGTGGTTACGAGAGAGACCCTGGAAGTCCATGAGTTGGCGTTGGCACATCGTGCAGCTGAGCGCATGGCTGGAAAGTTTGATACGGCATGGGAGAGCGGGGATCTACTAGATGTGCAATATAGAGGTTAGTCGCTCTGTGTGGCGGTGGAGCGTGCCAATGAAACGTAGCTAGATCAGGACGAGGAAAGGTTATCGATATCTTTGGGAAAGCCTAGGCGGTCGGGAAGAACTCGTGGTTTGTGATGCCCGTAGGCAGACAAGTTAGGGTGCTGCTGTAAACGGGGGTCGTGCAACTTACCGTACTGGGTGTATTGGCAATTAGCAATTGAATGAGTGTAGAGCTTTCTTGACACGACCCTGAGGTGTTAGGCATCCTATCATAGATTAGATGATCAGGTCGGTGGAAGAGAACAATAAGGATGAGGTCCGGGGAAATAGAGGACGTCAGATGACTTTGGTTTTAGGGTGGACGAAGTTGGATTCGGGATTCAGAAAGCGAATTCATTTGTTTCTGGAGAGGAAAGGCAGAGGCACTGATAACGCAAGCGCAGTTGACACTTTGCATTGAATTCGAAGGCATTGGAGTTGAGTAGAATGCCGGTCAGAAGATGCGGTACAGCGGCCAGTTGGTACATCCTCCGATAGGTACGTGTTCGCGTTATGCTGGAGGGTGACCCACGTTCTAGTCGTGAACCCCTCGGGTACGAGGAGGTACCTAATCAGTTGCTTGACCAGAAACCAAGTAGGGAGTGTCAACGAAACTCGAACCCCAACATCCTTGGAGTTCGGTGGAAGAAACTGGACAGCCAGTTCGACGAACGGGGATCTAGAAACAAAGTTACTAACTCCAAAATGTCAGGTACCTGCGCTGCGCTGTTTGAGTGATACAAAGTCTCTTAGCTGGAGTGTGAAGGATTGAGACAAGCCGAGCCTTGAAGTTGCCAATTTGGTACCTTGACTCCGGTGAGTGTGGACGAAATGTGACTGAGGAAGAGGTACTAACCCGAGAGACCTTGTCTCTACCCACAGGTCATAAAATGAACAGGGGGATCCCCGACTTATGCACAAAACGGGGACCTGAATGAGGGACTTCAGAAAAAGCGACAAACGGAGGAAATTCGACAAAGTCTGTAGAATCAGAATCAGACTTCCTGATATCGTCACTACCCTTCGCGGTGAAGTAACCCATTCGGTGTCGGGCATGGTCAAAGAGATAAGACATTACTTACCGATGGGTAACGGCACAGATGACAATGCGATGGAGCAGAGCTAGATGTGTGGATTGACTTACCAAGTCCAGGGGCTCGGTATTGACACGATCGTGCTGGGTACAGCAAAGTCAAAGTAAGTTATGAAAGCGCAGTCAAGGTTTAGGGTCCTATTTCAGTGAACGAGGAAGTATTAGGGCATTCAAAATTGAAGCGCGGATCTGCCAGGAATAATGCCATGAGAGGCCTTTGCTAGCTCGACAAACTTGGCAGGACGAGCAGAAGACCAAACGAGCAGCAAAGATCTCAAAAAAGTTGACCGACGTGGTGGCAAAACTTGCAGGAGGGAATCTTGATATGATCTGTGAAAGATCAGATTTCAAAAGTTTGGGGACCATTTCAAACTTCGATGTGACAGTAGGGGGAGGAGATGGGGGAAACGTTAGTATCCTTGAAGGGGGTACCGCGTAGCTTGCGGGAAAGGGCAGCAAGGCTCAAACATGAACCTCAAAATTTCACCGGCTGATCGCGCTCCTCCAGAGAGCAGCACAGGGACGCAAGTGTCTCAATGCCAATGTCCGATATAAAACGGCTGCAGTAGTCCCAGAGGAATTAAGTACAAGTTATACAGATAAAAGGAGGATGAGGGGGAATATAATACACTCAACATCTCCGTGTCTATTCAAGCAAGCCCAGTCCGTCACGATTCTGATCCACATCCACCTCCAACGGTCAGAGATAACCGAACCACAATATGGTTCGTTACATCTCTCCATAAAAAATTTGTCGGACCATCGTCCGACAGAGCTAACGTGCTAACGGCTCATATTACCATTAGGGACAGCTTTAGCGTTGAGCTGTTGCGCGGTCCCTGGCATTCCGGGAATAGGTTGTGCAGTCATTGGTAAATTAGGGACCCGGCCTGCCATATTAACAGACCAGTATGAAGGGTGTATCCGCCCTTGAGGGAACCCCATTTGGGCGTAACTGTACACCTGAGGGGGGTAAGGATGAGGAACTTGTTGAGCAGCCGCTTGCTGAACGGACTGCGGTTGTTGTTGAGGTTGCGCTTGTTGAGGATGATGTGGTTGGTGTGGCTGATGCGGTTGGTGAACACCTTGTTGAGGTTGTGCATCAGATTGTGCTGGAGGATGAGGTGAAGGTGTGGGGCGGCCATTGGCAGCTAACTGTGCTTGTAGAAGATGCTGGTGCGTCAAGCCCCCTTGGACTAGTGACCGCATATGCGCGGGAGTATAATGATATGGTATTTGTTGTGGATGGGGTGGTGGGTGAGATGTCATGGGTTGTACAGATTGTGCTTGTGGCATGGGTGATCGCGATGCTAGGGGCTGATTTGTTACGATCGGACTTGCGCGAGCGGCCGGTGAAGCTGCCTTGACTGGCACAGCTTGTGGGGTTAGTCTGCCGTTCTTCTGCTGGGCTGCAAGGCGTTGCTGTTGGAGCAGATGAAGTTGTTGCTGCTGCGCATGTTGCGAGTATTGTTGCGCATACATTGCCTGCATGGTGGGATGCGGTTGAGGGGGCGCCTGAACTGGCTGTGCCGTGACGGCAGCGGGAGACTTCTGAGAGGTCGTCCGAGTGGGCTGAGGGGCGAAATGTGGATTCGGTACCGTCGGTTGATAAGGCGCAACAGAAGGGGGTCGCTGTTGTGGTTGACCTTGCAGATGTGCTGGTTGCTGCACTGGTGGGATAACAGTTGGGGGACGAGGGGAAGCATATACCTGTGCTGGAGTTGAGGCCCGCTTTGCGGCCTCAGCAGCGTGAACGTTGGCATATATTTGTGGTTGTAAGGGAGAGGCGGAACTTGGAGAAGGAGAAGGGTTTGCGGCGCGATTCGGAGAGTGTTGGTGGACGAACTGATGAGTAGCTGGCTGGGGTACAGGTGTTTGGGATTTCGGGTATGTCATCGGGACTTTGAGCTTGGCTCGCTTTTTCGCGTCTTCCGATTCTGCCGGCGAATGTGTCTGCGAGACGTTGGGATTTGGGGTAGATGGTGTTGCGGATGGTTGACGAGCTTGGGGGGCTTGTGGAGCATACTGAGCAATCGGGGGTGCAAGTGTAGGGGCAACAGGGGGGGCGGTCGTCTGGACGGGGGTTGGAGCGGGAGTTGGAGGTTTGGCGGCCTTGGCCTGGCGATATTTGTGTAGGTTGTCCAATACTTTGTAGCTGATAGAGTCTCAGGTAAGGGGATCGGTGAACAAGAGCAAAAGCACACATACTTTGGGGCGTGTGACCTCGCGGGAGGCGCCATGTATTGCATGATCTTGGTGCGGCGAGCTTTGTCAGTCTCGTCTTCCTCTGGTTCAAGAGCAGCAGCCTTTCGTTTCAACGAGACAGGAACTGTTGGTGTTGTAAATTTTAGGACATGGTTTACGATCCGGGTAAGATGTGGATCAGGGTCCAGACACAACGGTGATGAGGTCGCAAGCTGAAGTGGAGAGGTTAATTTATGACGAATTCTGCCAGCGGTATATAGGTGTAGAATCACCAAAATGCGTGCCTCTATCTCCAATGCGTCCTGATCTGTCCATTTACTTCCCAATCGCTGGTTCAACGAGCATAGGTCGGCCCAAAGTGTCTCCGAGTTCGGGTGAAGCACGACCTGCGTCTTCTCCGGCTCGCCCGGAGCTGGTTCTTTAGGTCTCTGTGGCCTGTGGTCCCATAACTCAACAACCATGCAGCCTGTTCGGTGGCAATGAGTGTGGTCCTACAATCAAGAACATGGGACAAACCATCGTAAAATGGAACCTTGGCAGCTTCGAACAGTTCTAAGAAGTCAACGGGTATTCTGTATGCACGTATGTCATCCAGGAGAGACTATTAAAGGATTCAATAGGTGTCTGGAGAGAGGTATGACGAACTCACGGCAATTTGATTGTTATAGAGAAACTTGCCACCATTATTGAGTGTCCAGTGTTCGGGATGAAGATGAACCGTAAACGAAGGGGAATTCTTCGCTCGTTCGAGAATTTCTTGATCCCGACGCGTCCGATTATAGTTGGTCATTGGACTCAACGTCCCTCAGAGCACTTGGTCGCTGTTGAGAGTGGCGGAGACAAGGGGCGTCTCTGCTGAGGTAAGCACTCCAATACACAGTCCGCTGTAATTGTCACGTGCCACAACCAGGGTCATTGGACAGGATGGAAGGACAGCTTCGTGAAGTTGGTCTTTGCCCATTTTCTTCTCAACCACGACCTCATGCGTTTTGCTCTTAGCTCATTCCTTTTCTTCGGGATAAAAACCCTCAAGTTCGCCAGATAGCACTCGAGAATTTGGTTCCCCAAACTCAAAAGGGTGCACCGCACCGCGATATCTTTTTGGCGGGTTTACAGTCTGGTGGTTTGAAGCAGCCCAAGGAGAGCGATATTATCCGGGACTTGAAGCTGCTATGTCGAGACCAGCTAGTGAGGAAGCTTATTACCTCGTATGCGACGCTACCTAACTCACTTCACGTTAGTCGGTTGCTCATGATGCCTTTCGCGCACTCGTCAATCTCTCCGACTCGTCTTTGCTTACACCCTTCCTGACTGAACCAAGCTTTATTCAATTCATTGTCTCCTATATTATCGTAAGTTTTACATACTCAACAGCAGGACGTTAACCGAAGGGCAGTCAGAATCCGCAATCGATCTTGGCAGATCTTGCCTCGATGCTTTTATCTAATCTGACAGCGTCTTCTGTTGCTTGTTCGGCTTTGTTGGAACTCAAGGTCAAAATCATGCTGGTATCTAACTTCCCGAATGGTTATTACCCTACCCAATCTCGATGTGGAAGTTGCGCTGCCCCAGTTCCATATCCGACGGGGGATTCGCGGGATGTGCTTTCTCTGCCCCTCCTAGTCGACGCATTCGTGCAGGGAGCTCAATTTAGCGAGTCAGACGATCCTGAAAAGCGACTTCGGAAGGGGAATCTGCATTTTCTCGCCAGTGTCTTCGCTAACCTTACGATGGTACGCTTGCATTAAATGTTGGAGGTTAATGCTCAACTTTGGCGGTAGTCTCCGATGGGTCGAACATTCTTCTTGACACCTTTCTCCTCTGAAGTTTCCGACCAACCTGCGGAATATCCACTATCAAAGCTGGTTTCTTTCACGGAGCACAAAGATGTTATCAGAAGGGGTGGAGTCGCTTCAACAATCAAGTATGGATAAATTACATGACTGGGGTTCTGAGCTTGAACTTTTCAGAAATTGTTGTTTCCATACCCCAGGGCATCGCGCGATGCTCAGTCCCGAAACGGTACAGATCGCCATTTCGAATGCAAAGCCTGCGCCAGGAGTAGATGTATTACCTCATCTACTTCTTCCGTTAGCAGGACCCGAAGAACTTGATTTCGAGGTCAGTTCTTCAAATATTAGTCAGAACATCTCCTAACCAGATTAAAGGATCAGGAGAAACTACCTGAACAGCTTCAGTTCCTCCCTCCTACGAAGATCAGGGAGGTAGATACAGTGATTCGGTTGACACACGTTGAGACTCTGCTGCTTCTATGCCACACCCGCTGGGGACGTGATTACCAGCGTGATCACGGAGTATACGAGATCATCAGAGGGACTCATGAGAGCGAATCAGTTGAGAGAGTGGGTGTTGTTCCCCTTCCTGTTGATTTCGCTTTTATTGACTTTCTTGGCGCAGATTTCTGAGCACATCGAGCGACTCGTCGTATTGCTCAAAGGTACAGAACCGGGTCAAGTCTTAGAAGACGAAGAGGCGGATGGCACGGTTACACAACCCGCAGCCCATGATACCAATTTGGATGACGAGGACAATCGAATTGAAGAAGTGTAGTAGCATGTGACGAATGCCGAGTTATTTGCAAGTGGACCTCGTACATCTCTTTGACAACAAGCTGCTTCAGACTGAATTACGTTTCCAGGAGTGAAACAACCTCTAGCTCGGTGTGAGAGTCGGGTGCGCGGGTGGTGAAGTCAATGCCACACGTGATGCTTTAATCGTTCAGGTTCGCCGACGATGGGCAATCGTTGTAATGAGTCCTGGGCTTCTCTCTTCCAGTCGCTAGGGTATCCTATAAACCCCAATACTCGCCCGCCCTCGCCGAGCTTTAAGTGGAATGGGTTGGCAATATCGAGACCACCTCGGAACCCATTTAATCTTAGGATTTTACCCATGAACCCTCCTCTCCCCATTCCCTCCTTTCCTTTCTTTCGGCCGGGTCCGCTCCTCAGTTGGCTTGCTCACTGTGGTTTTGCAATCTTGTTCCGTCTTTCTGACCCTCTTCACTTGATCTTGATACCTCCTCATTCAGCTATGTTAATGATACAACTCCCCTTATTTTTGCTGCTTTGCATCATAAATCCAGAGCTAACAATTTCACGGCCTGTGGCCGATATTACCGTAAGTTCACAAGTTCCTTGGATGACCATATGAGCCTCATTCTCCTATTAGAGCAACTTGCCACCAACACGAGACGGAGCTGAATTCGCTGCTATTTTCGTGAGTTTCTGGTCTTACTGGAGGGGGCTGCTCACTGACATAGTTTCTAGGCTGCTCGCAGAAACAGTACGAGCGCTGCGGCGATTGCAACCGACAGTATCGATGAAGATTCATCTACTGTAAGACCTTCACTCTTCGGAACACGCAAAATATCATCGGAGTCATCGCAGGACGATATCCCAGCGTCAAAACCGAGCGCCGTCAATGATATCGTGAAAGCAGCTGTCGCTGGAGCCCCCACGAACTCCTCCTCATTCGGCGCCGTCACAAAGACACAGACAGCCGCCATTAGTATTACCGAGACTCCTTCAGTAGCTACTGGGTGCCTTCCCTCGGAGACTGTTACCGTAACCAGGGTGAGATTTCTCCCATATCCTGTTCAGTCATGGACGCTGATGAAAAGTAGTACCTCATCGCTCAAAGCAACAGCCCAGAAAGTAACGGGGGCGGAAAAGGCAGCAAAAACAAAACCAATATTAAAAATAAAAATAGTAAAGCGAACAACGGAACAGGTGAAGACAACAACGGGTCGTCGAAAAACGTCTCGATAATCGCGGTAAGAGTCTAGCTCACCTAGCTCCACATTTCTATCGACTAATCAACATGTTTTCGGTTAGGAAGGAGATATGCTCGAAGGCGACTTTCTCAACGGTGGAAGCATCATCCCCGCTTCGATCGCTGG
This sequence comes from Pluteus cervinus, assembly GCA_004369065.1. Taxonomy (NCBI): domain Eukaryota; kingdom Fungi; phylum Basidiomycota; class Agaricomycetes; order Agaricales; family Pluteaceae; genus Pluteus; species Pluteus cervinus. Next base: position 90,540 of record ML208333.1, on the reverse strand, counting down.
TGGAAACTCCAGTGACACTTCCACTTCCTCTGCCGGCTCGGACGCGGACGACTCAGATGATTCTTCTGACGTGGGTGCGGACTCTGGTTCGGGTTCAGACATCGGAACGGACGACTCTACTGCGATCGACCAGAACCTTAATGATGCAAACTCCAGCTCATCTCTCCTCTCTTCCTCTGCTGCTTCTACCAAACCCTCAAACCCCCAATCCACGTCCGCTATCAATGGCACATCCCCTCTTGAAGCCGTTTTCCCAACCCTCACCATCTTCTCTGACGTCCCCACTTCCACTTCTACAAATACAAGCACCACCACCATCGCCAGTGCAAGTACGAGTTCTGGGAATCAAACCGAGACCGACAAGGGCGATTCGGATAAAGGAAAGAATTCGAGCTCAAACTCAAACTCCAATTCGACTTCGAAGGGGAAGAATAATACTGTTAACGTGAAGAATAATGAAAAGAGCAAGAGCGGAAGCAGCGACGATGGCGGTGAAGGTGAAGATGGCCACAACGGCGGCAGCAGCAGCAACGACAATGGTGGTGAAGGTGAAGATGGCCACAACAGTGGCAGCAGCAATGGCAATGGCAACAATGGCGACGAGAACAACAGTCAAAACGGCAACAATGGTAACAACCTCAGCGCTAACACCAACGACCACAACGCGGGAAATAAGCCCAACAAGAACGACGGAAATCAACCCAACAAGAACGACGGAAATCAGCCCAACAAGAACGACGGAAATCAGCCCAACAAGAACGACGGAAATCAACCCAACAACAAGGGCAACAACAGCAACAACAACAAGAGCGGTGGAGGCGGGTCAGGCAATAAGAACGACGACAAGAACGACAAGAACAAGAACAAGATTGGGTCGGCCAACGGACACGACGCCGAGGACAAGGACAAGGACAAGACCAAGACCAAGAATCACGACGGGAACTCAAAGAATGACAGGGGAAATAATTCAGGGAATGGTTCCGGTAAAGGCAACAGTGATCGCCATGACCGTCGAGGTCGACGACGTGCCTTTGTGTCGAACGATTCCACTGACAGTGGGAATGGGTTTCTTGGGCTCAGTAGCTTGAAGTAATACCCTTTTTTCTGCTATGCTCTACGCCATGAATATGTCGCTGATACTAATGAACTAGGCACCTGTACGCCCGTCGCACATATTACTTCGGTTGATCATAGATCATCCATTACTCAAATCCCAACCTGGAAGAAACACGACGTTGGTTGGTGTTTGAGCTGCTGGTCGTGAAAGCCCTGGGTTGGGAAGCTGGTTAGCCTTTTGACAAGAACTTTTTTTCTCTATGGAACATTTCTTTTTAATTTCTTTGAATATCAGAATAATATTTCTCGTACGCGTACGTGATCTGTGTTTTTTGTATCGACACTTGGAATTTTCGCTCGAATCACAATTTTTGGACATTCTGACCATTTCGACGTGGAGCACGAGTGACTAGTGATCAATGCTCTCCTACACGACAACATGTTGGGCAACGACATGCCACAATCAAGGCCTCTTTGGGTTGGATTAGCATAGGCGAGCGAAGCCAGTCGTCAAGGCCGATTTCAATTCGGCCTCGGAACAAAGTCTCGTGGTCGATATTGCCTTCGTCCTCGTTCTCGTCATTGTCTTCGTCTTCGTCTTCGTCATCAAAGTTGAGCACCTTGCCGGTTGCATTCGTTGCAGGTAATAACCCGTAGCCCTCCTTTTTACCTGTCACTGATACAATCCTCTACCTCTTCAGGGACCACCACCATGCCCCAGATAGAGGTGATCATCGACGCTGAAAACAAGCCAGCCAACTTGCCGACCCCCGAGGTGATCATCGAGCAGTGCCGCATCCACAGTTCCGCCCAGCGTACCGCTATCAACACCCATGGCGTCCGACTCATTCTCGACGACGGGATATATTATTGGGTCAAGTTTGGCCGTACCATCACCATGGACGAGGCTCAGACGCAAAACTACGTTGCGGGAGTCCTCAACTGCAATCCCGACGCCACCGTGAGGGTTCCCTGTGTCTACCTCGCCTTCCAGTGGGGCCGCTTCGGATACATGGTAATGGAATACATACACGGGAAGATGTGCGACGACTCTGACGCTGACCTCGTCGCTGCCGCCGTGCAGTCTCTCATCGACATCAAGAGCCCCACCTTAGAGCCCGGACCCGTAGGCGGAGGTATCATCCACCACCCCTTCTTCATCGACCGGACTGCCTCCATACGGTACGATTCCGTCAAACAGCTTGAGGACCATATAAACGGTGTAAGCGTTCACATTTGTCTCGCGTCTCGCCCCTTGGCTGCTTTCCTGACGATAACTCTTCACGCAGATCCTTTGTAAAACAAAGAGGAGCGAGCGTGTAAGGTTCAAGCCCGAGGTTGCTAGTTACGGTCTGCGCCTCTGCCCAGCCGACCTGAATACGGCCAACTTTATGAAGGACGAAGGGGATAGGATCGTTGCTCTCGATTTCGGAGCCACCTGTTTTCTTCCACCCTCCTTCTTCGCCCTCGTGCTATACAACGGAGACACAAATCTCACTCAGCTCATCGCTAAAAAGGTTAAGTATCCAGAATCAACAGAGGTTAATGCAATGTTGGCGGCCTCCTTCGCCTTGGTCCCATTTGGGACCAACGAGATTGGTGAGCAGATCTCCTTGCTTTCTTTTCTCTTCCCTGCCTCTCATCCCCTTGAAACAAACTTGACCTCGTCGTGCTGTACAGGTGTTCCGCACGAGCTCAAATCCAGGAGCAGGTAAAATCGACGGAATATAAATTGTTTATCGTTTAACGCGATCGCGTTCTTCCTCCTCGGCACCTGGCGCACTGTTGCGACTTGTCGACTCTCCCGATGGGACGTTGCCCTGCACATTCCCATCGTATATGAACCAACGTAGGCCGGGAAGAATATAGACTTAAAGTTATTACAAAAAAGGAGGTAGACCCGTCGAAAAGGCACTAGTCTTACAGTAGTCGTACAATGGTATATACTCGTACACCCTTCATATAATACCGCTGTAATTAAAGACATTAAAGCTTCAAGTGCGGGTATTCATCTTTGTAACCCCCGCTCAACTCGCACTCGACGTCCCGCCCGCGTACATCGTGTATCATCCCTGTCCCCCTCTCACCAATCATGGTGAATATTCAATCCAGCCCTCACAATATCAGACTTACACTCCTTCGGATCTCTAAACACTCTAAACCCAATTTTCTCCGGAACAACCTTCCTAGCCTTCCAAGCCCTAACTTGCAACTCCCTAATAGGCACCCCACCATTCCCGGCACCATTACCTCCCTCTTTAACTTTCTTCAATTGAGCCGTCGAAACAGGGAACGTTTGTGCGGGTTGTAAACCCCCCGGCATAGGCGAGCTCGAATGAACATGAGCCTGAGTATCGGGAAGTGGAGTTGTCTTTGACCGATGTGGATGATGCGGTTGGTGGTGATGATCATCATGATGAAGCATAGCAGAAACCGTGGTCGTCGAGGTCGTAGTAACTTGTAACCTATCCAACGTCTCGGACGAGGGCGAAACACCAACACTCGTCTTACTCGTATGAGTGATATGCGTTGATGCCACTAACACCTCCCCAGTACCAGCATGAGGAGTCCACGCCGGAGGAGAACCAACACCCGCACCAAAAGATTGTGCATAGCTATAAGCAGGCGGAGATGTCGGCGATTTTCGGGGTACCCTATGTGAATGCGGATGAGAGGTATCATAATCGTGGTCCAACGTCAACTCCTGAGCTTGTCGTGCCAGATCTTGGGTAACAGTCGCACTACCCTCCAACTCAGCAGGATCTGAGGTGGGTTCATACGTCATCGGCCTCGAAGTCATCCTCTCAACCTGTGGAGGTGGAGGAACTCCAATTACAGGAGTCAAATTGCCCTTCGCAATGTTATTGAGCGCACCCAAAGCCGCAGGCGCAAGTTGCTGCTCTGACTTGGGTGGAGGTGCTGGGGAACCCGTATTGGTACGTCCAATATTCTTGACAGCAGCGATTTTACCCGTCGTCCATTGCCTTGCAGTCCTATGCTCCGGTGTCGACCTTCCACTGCTGCTGGAACTACTAGTCCCGCTACGAGTGGGACCACTACCTCCAGACGGGATGGTGACGCTGGTGTTAGCCGTAGCCGTAGCCGTAGTCGTGGCCGGAGTGGGAGGTGTGATACGAGGATTCATCCCGGTAGGATCCTCAAGTTTCTCGATACCTTCACCAGCTTCAACATCCCGAATGAAAATCGCGATAATCCGATCCGGATATTGCTTGGCAATCCTACAGAGTGGTAAAGTAGAATGACGTTGTCAGTCTCAGCACGATAATCGGAAACAAGACAAAGACGAGAAGGGGTGAAAGTATGAAAGGGTACGTATGGGGTGCGCATGACGGATCTGGGGTGGGTTCGGGGTTGTCGCGGAAGCGGAAAGCCGAAGAGAGTGAAAAATCAAGAAAGTGACATACTCAGCATACAACTCCAGATCCTGCTCCCCCGAATCACCGATAAGGAAAAACCTCGATTCAGGGAACGAATCCAGGACATCAACCACACCTGTTCTTTTACGCGTGGCAGGATCCGTAAGAAGACCATCGAATAATGAACGACGACCATAAGATCGAAGTCTGATGGAACCTGTATGTATAAGATTGGAGATAAGAGTAAAGTTGAGTAACTTAAGCTTTCCGACTGGAATAGAAAACATAACGAACCGAGAGGTAGGCCAGAGATTTCGAAAAACTTTGTTAAGAGAGGCAGGAGTCCAAAAGGACCATTCGACTGTGAAGATATATAAGACGCATATAGTGACTCAAAAGCACAGAAACATACCACATAATGGAATCGAACGCCTTGATCAAACATATGCATATACCACTCTCCCATCCCCGGGATCTTGGCTTCAGTCAAATCCTTAACGAATACAGATTGGAAAACCACACGGGCCCCACTCATGATGTTGGACATCTTGACGGTATCATCAATATCCGACAAAACTCGGATTTGTGAATGAGTGAGCGGTATTCGCTGCGAGGTATGTGGATAAACCTCCGGAGGTGTCGCAATTTTCGTAAGAAGAGGTGAAAGGTGCGTGTGTGCTGTAGGCTGCTGTGTGACAGGAGCATGGTGATGAAGATGAGAGGTCACGGTACACTTGTAATGCTCGTCGCCTTTCCCGGAGGATAAGGAGGACGTAGGGGAATGTGGGGAAGCGGGGCTTGGGGGAAGTAACTCTGCGATTACGTGAATGTAATGTTCGATTGATTCCGTATCACGAGCGATATACTGCGCCGCGGGATGAGCTTGAATATCATCCCAATGTATGCGTAAAGGGCATTTGAAGCTCCCTTCTGCATCCGTCGTGATAATACGGGTTGCAATTGGGCGCATATATGTGTCGTCATGAGGGACGACTGTGCTTGTGCGCGCATTGAGATGTTCGACAGAAGCATAGACTTGGATCCTGACTTGGCGCGCTGGTAATGCGGAAGATAAGAACGGCTGTAGTCTCTCTTCCAAGTTCTTGTTCCATCTGACCAATTCAACGGCCATCTGCTCAGCCACGCCCTGAGGAGAACTGGGTGCGTCACCGTATTCCCCATCGGAAGAAGCGTGTGATGATGGTGTAGCTGATTCTTCTGTATTATCATCCTTGTTGGCTTGTTCGAAACGTCGATCTAGTTCCTTGGCTTCGTAATCGTCATCGATGTCAGCTGGGCGTGGAGGGAGGGCCTTCTCGCGAAGCAATGCTTCTGTTGACGGCGACAGATGTGAATAGGGTGACGCGTTTAGGGCAGCCTCCGCCGCCAGCTTGGGAAGACTGGCAAAACCTGTTGTATCAAACTGTCAGGCGCGATCGGGTCAAAGTGGGGGAGAAACGATAATACAGACCTTTGGCTAACCGGAGGAATGCACGTTGTGAGCGGGTAAGGGATTCAAGGGGTCGACTGCTGTCAGCAAATCCAGCCACGTAGATGTCCACATCGAATGGCCCTAGAACAATGAAAACAAGATGAGAGACGGGATGAGAGATGGCGAGTGTGATTGAGATGAAGATTTACTTGGCACTGCGGTTAATGCGGTAGAATCCTGTCTTGGGCGCCGCACTGCCCAACCTGGAAAGAGGTGCACATAGTCGATAGCCGATGAAGGACCATTTTCTCCAGGACTCCACTTGTCCTTGATCTTTCCTGCCCACTGACGCCATGACTGAGGCTGAGCAGGAGCAGGCGCGACGTCTTTTGTCTGAGGGGTCGGCGGAGGCGGTGATGCTTCTGGTCGAAAACCAGCTTTGAGATTTTTAATTTTCGAAGAGACAGCATATTTGGAAATACGAGCGACGTTGGAGGCCGAGGACCGCATTGACGAGGAAGATGAGTGGGTGTCCATTGTAGTTCATAGGAGAGCCCAAGATTGGATTTGTCGCGCCTTTTGAGGTGTTGTGAAGGCTGTTATAAAATGACCACGCCTCAGAGCTTCAACATCGCCCGCTATCTCGGTCGCGGCAAACACGCGTCATACAGCCTCCTCCGCTTGATTCTCCAGTGTCCTCTCATTTCACGCCTCCGAGATTGCCTCGTTCTCGGCCAGCTCGTCTACCGCAACCCACTCTTTCGTCTGCGGGTTTGACACATCTCGTGACCGCCAGAAACACGGCTCAGGAAACACGCCCACCGCTCGCCGACATTTTCTCTGGCTTTGTCAATCATGTTCTCATCACGTCTCCTCCGTCAATCCGGCATATCCTTTACACACACCCTGCGTTATCACTGTTCTTCTCCAAGACCCGTTCTTTCGTTCCGCCAAGCACACTATCGAACCACTGCACAGTACCCTAATCCAACACGACCTTTCTCAACAAGTAGACCAGCATGCAACTCATCTACATCCACTCTTCTGGGTCCTGGCGAGCCCTCAACCTCTAGTACACAAGCAGGCCAGACAGTCACCAGCCAAGCCCTTCCCGAACGCATACAACAGAAATTATCGATGACATTCACATGTACAGTCGAGGGTTGTGAGACGCGATCAACGCACGAATTCACCAAACGGTCATATGAGAAAGGTATCGTCTTGGTCCAATGCCCAGGCTGCAAAAATAGGTCAGTCTGACGTGTCTCGTTCTCACTGTATATTGGGAGCTAAGAAGTGGTTACTTCTAGGCACCTCATAGCGGATCATTTGGGCTGGTTTAAAGAAAGCACGGAAGACGGCAAACTTAGGACCGTTGAAGACCTACTCCGTGCCCGTGGTGAAAAAGTCAAACGTGGACGAATCGCAGAGGATGGTGTAGTGGAGTATTATGAAGATTGAGCAGGGGACGGAATATGCGCTTAGACTCTGAGTGAGGGACTACAACTTCTATGAGACTTCAACCTGACTAGAACCCTAGATAATTATTAGAAGTTATATTTACGACGCTGGTTGAGGTGTTGCGGGTGCATCTGGTTCTGGTACGGTTGGGATGATATTGCTGGTTTCGAGGAGAGTTTCCAGTTCGCCCGACTGATGCACTAAAAAAGTAAAATGCATTTAATACCTAATGTTAATTCCACAGAAGATACCACCACTCACTTCCAAGGACAATATCACATCCACCCACAAACTCTCCATTCACATAAACCTGCGGAATCGTCGGCCATTCCCTATCCACCAACCAACGTTAAACGCTCCGAACCCAGCAAGACATTCAAAAAGACATACGAGTATTCCTTAATCCCACTTCTCAACTCCGCATCCACCAAAACATCATATGTCTTTATCTTCTCAGGTGGAACCTGATACACATCCAAAATATTCACAACAGCTCTCGAGAAACCACATTGCGGCTGGTCTGGTGTTCCCTTCATAAAAAGGACCAACGGTGTACTCTTGACGGCTTTGTCGATCTGAGCTCGAGCTTCTGTCGATAAAAACCTATAATGGGACGAAATTGGTAGACGCCCTAGTACAGTCCTTGTCGGTGCTGTAGTTGCAGTGCGTAACACCGAAGTCTATTCATAAACCACAGAGATTAGCAAGCGCCCAAAGGCAGTGAACGAGTGGGTTTACGCACTGATGAACGAAGAAATGAACCGAACATAGTGGTGGTGTCTGGAGAAGAGGAATTAACAAGTTCGCAACGCGATGGGAATCCGAGCACGGAGAGTTTCGCTGAGAAACAGAAAGAAGCGCGAACGTGGAGCTGACCAATCGGAATGAGGTAATTTAGATTCGGTTTGGCTCGCGTGGTTTGCGCGTGGCGTTTTCCGCGTCGGGCACCCCGGCTTTCGGGAACCGGCACCTGTCAATGCCGACACCTATCATGGTGGTCATTTCGCTTTGACGCCAGCTGGCGGTGCTCCTCGTAGCTCGCAGCGACCAGTGGAATTTCCAAGCATTATCACTAGCCAATAACTACGGTCATGAAGGTTGAGAATCGCACTTTCGTCGTATCTGGAGGGTAAGTCGCCCCGACTTCTTGTCACCTGCGCACTGACTTCGTAAACAACGTTCATATAGCTCTTCTGGCTTGGGTCTCGCAACCGTCCTCGACCTCCTCAAATCCAGCTACCTCGCCATAATCGACCGTAACCCCCCAGACCCGGACCTTCTCCCTCCATCCCCCCGAATCAAATTCTTCCAAACTGACATAACAAACCTCTCCCAAATCCAATCCTCCGTATCCTCCGTCATATCCTGGTCCCAGGAAACCAACGCCCCCATCGGTGGTATAATCAATTGCGCCGGTGTCGCTTCCGGTCAAAAGATCATCGATGCAAATAACACTGCACACCCATTGGATCTATGGGAATTCGTTTTGAAGGTTAATGTTACCGGAACTTTTAATTTGACGAGGTTGGTTTTGGAACATATGGTGGTTAATGTTAAACCGGAAGAAGGGAACCCGGATGGTGAGAGAGGGGTGGTTATTATGGTGTCTAGTGCTGCTGCTGTGAGTTTATTTTCAATGACTTCCCTCCTCGTTTCGAGCAGAGGGTAGACCAGAGGTTCCCTCTGTTCCTGCTCCTATGCAATACGACGTATTAACTACTACGTCAAACCGGAATTCTCATATTCTTTTGTTCCTGTTCCTTTCTTCTTCACCCGTACTAACTTCTCTTGATTTGCACCCTCTTCTCCCAGTTCGAAGGTCAACCTGGTCAAACCGCCTACTCCGCTTCAAAAGGTGCCATCCTCTCAATGACCCTACCCATGGCCCGAGATCTCTCTCGACACGCCATCCGCGTAGTCACAATCGCACCAGGAGTATTCGATAGTAACATGACACTAGGGCTGAACCAAAAAACTCGTAGGAGTTTAGAAAACGAAGGTATTGTATACCCAAGAAGGTTTGGACAACCGGTGGAATTCGCTCAGACTGTTAGATGGATTTTGGAATGTCCGTATGTGAATGGTGAGACGATTAGGTTGAGTGGAGGGGGTAGGCTTCCTGGGAAGTTGTGAGTTGTACGTGTGAGGGGTCTAGGATTGTTTGGGTCCCAGTTACTTATTTGACGAAGTGCTCAGTGAGGGGGTTTGAACTCTGGATGGAAGGTATGTAGATCAAAAGACCTCTGAGGTGACCTTGTACTTCGTTTAGTCGTGCCGTATATTCTTCAAATCTTCCCGAGGCTTGCAGCCCTCGAGCTCTCAGCATACGTAATTTCCTGCTGGATCAAATCTCTATCAATACATCCCCATTTTTGTCCAGGGGTGTGGGGAAAAATCAATAACTTTAGTAAAGGTTCAAGGTCTGACGTCGGTCGTTGATATCCTCCGACCAGGTTCATCTTGGCGTTGATACCCAGATTAGGGAACATCGTGGTACCGCATTAGCTCCTTTCAGGTTTACTGGTGGAAACAACGACAATAGCTTGTATGAGGGACTTCTTTGGCTGTTCTCACTTGCTGGTTGCACTGCAAGGATAAGGGATGGTGAGCTCTGGATGGACCTCGATTAATATTTTTCAGTCACACTGGGCCTCGTGGACAAGAGTAATGGCCGATCCCATGACCACAGTGAAAATCATCATAATCCACACCGGAATCGAGTTCTCCGGTGAGTACACAATCCGTACGAGTTACTACCAACTACGCGGGCCCCTGATAGGATCCAACCCGATAAACCATATTACTGAATCGACACAACGAAGAATTCCAAGTTCCCCGTACGGTTTGCTCGGCTTCCGTTCGGATTCAGAGTTCGTACTTACATATCCGCCTCCGGGATCTCCGCGATGCCCAGATGCTCTGTGGTGACGCGAACCGACGATGGAGTGAATATTAAACGACCAAATGTCGTTTATTTCTTGGATAAGTCGAGCAGTACTGGGGATAGATATGGATTCTGCTGGAACAGCACCTGCCCACGTATCGGTATCTTCATGATTGCGGATCCGTTTTGACCGCGTCGAATTCAATCTGGGTCAATGACTTTGGAAAGTACTTGCTCGTGTGCTGCAATAATTGCTGTTGAAGTAGATGAGTCCCATGATCGTATCATCGCGCTGTACCATATGCACCACGGTCTTTCTTTGTTCCTTCATACGTACGTACGTTCCGAGGTTCGACTCGTGGCGCTGGCTGCACATCATGTTCCCATGGCCAGCATCCACAAACAAAACAGCCGCATCTCCAGATCCACCCATCGCAATTTGGGGCTAAACTCATGCAACTTCTTTTTTTCCACACATGCAGCATGCGCATACCAGTACCCTAGTCATGCATGCGTCACATATACATAAGAATTAGGTCGAGGAACAATGACGGTAAGGCTCTGAATTTTTGATTGGGACACAGGTATAAGTAAGGTTGACCCACCCTTTTTTTGAACAGGCTTGCTACTCTTACCCATCCACCCCCAATCCACTGGCACGGATCACTGGTCGCTCAGTGTCATTCCAATCTCAGCAGACGAGCTGCTCTGATCTGAGCGTCTAACCTCCACCCACCTCCCAACCCCTCCGTTCCCGGGCCGTCTTATCACCCCCACCACCTGCAACCTGCCAACCGCCATCTCACACCGTTCTTCCCGTTCTTCTCTTGGCTGTCGTTTAAGCTCTTTTGACGGAGTCTTCGCACTTGCGGCTCCTCCGCCAGCCAGCCCAACCAGCCAGGCATCAGGGATAAATACTTCAACAGCTCGACATCAACAGCTGCTGTAGTCGGGTCGTCTGAGTCGGCGTCGAACGACAAGTCGGGTCTAGAGTTGTGCATATTTCTGTACGCGCAGGACATCCACTCATTTCGTCATTTCCTTGTCGACGTCACAGTCGGTCTTGGGAGGTCTTGGGTAAGTTCGAAAAGGATTCGTACAATTATCCACTCCGTTGTCCGTTTTTCCGTCATCTTCCATCTTCCGTGTGGGTGCATGGGTGTAGACCGTGTATCTCGGAATGCGTTCCAAGCTTCCAAGAGGATCTAGAAATATGTGGTTACTGATCATGATGCTGTTGTGCAGGCTTAAGACTCGGTCGTATACTTATACGTCCGCTTGCGCCCGTTTCATTTTTATACCCCCCAACAACCCGTCAATCTTTTATCGCGTCCACTCACTCACGCGCCTATACACACACTTGTCTTTCTATTCTCTTTGACGTCTTGCAAGATGAGAATATCAGGTCGGACGTTTATACTTTCAGGAGGGTGAGTGTCTAAATGCTGTCATCATACTTTGTGTTGGACATTCTGACGTCGCTTCAGCTCGTCAGGACTCGGGTTGGCTACCCTACAAGATTTGTTCCATGGGGGTGCATTCATCGCACTCCTTGATATCATCCCTGCACCCACATCATGGCTGGAACAACCGGAATCCTCCCCGTCGTCAACAACGACGACAGCGAAAGCAGAGTTTACAAGGAGAGTGTTATATATCAAAACAGATATATCGAAACTTGCGGAGATTGAGAATGCAGTGGAGAAGGCTGTGTCATGGACTAAGGAGACTGGTGCTCCGTTAGGTGGAATATTGAATATTGCAGGTCTTGGGAAGAGGGAACAGGTCAGTCCTTATTCGTCTTTCATTGGTAGGCTATGCTGATTGTAGTGAACCCATCTCAATCCTTTCCATTTGCACTCGAACGCGCCCGCTGCGTATCGAACACACCGCCTCTTCGTTGCTTGCGGCCCTGGCATTTAGCTCATTGACCGAAGAGGGAAGCTACACCGGGTTGAATCATGGAATTATACCTTAGATGTGAACTTGAGTGGGACGTTCCATCTTTCAAGATTGGGGGTTAAGCATCTCAGTGAAGTTGAACCGGATGGGGAAGATGGTGAACGAGGGGTTATTCTCATGGTTGCGAGTGAAGCTGCTGTAAGTTCTATTCATCTCAAACTTGGTGTTCTTTTTTTCGTTATGCTCCTGGACTTTGGACTTCTACCTCCACTTTCTTCTTGGGTTTTAGTTCTTGTGTTTCCCTGACGACGTTTGACTCTTTCTTTCCTTTCTTTCTATTCCCCTTATACCCTCAACTTACACTTGACTTTCTCTTAGTTTGACGGTCAACCCGCAACAGTTGCCTACGCTGCAAGTAAAGGTGCCCTACTATCAATGACACTTCCTATGGCACGAGACGTCGCCCACTTCGGAATACGAGTCGTCACAGTCGCTCCTGGACCTTTCACCACACCTCTAACAGGGTTATTCCCTGACAGAGTAACCGAAGCAATCCTCAAAAATGGAGTACTGTTCCCTAGAAGGTATGGATATCCGAGGGAATTTGCGGAGACCATTAGATGGGTGTTGGAGTGTGGGTATGTGAATGGTGAAACGATTCGATTGACTGGTGGTGGGAGGGTACCTGCGAAGCTGTAGCCTGTATGTAAGTAGGGATCTTTTTTCCGCATAATATGCGAGGGTGGGTGGGAGCCTGAGTCAGGGAGTGAGGCGGTGGTGATAATGATGGGCGTAGTAGAATGCACGGTTGGCAGTGGGCGCTCTATGGGTGGTTGGGGCCGATGACTCGTATTTATTATAGCATATAGAACTTTTTTGAGGATACCTTGTACTCGTGTATCGATATCATGAGTGTATTGAATTTGAAGTTTTTACAGGGGTGACGTCAACACCGAGAAGGCCGATAATGTTTGCCAACAGGATGTAATTCAAATAATCAGCTTCACTCCCACGAACCCTCAGGCTGCCCTTGGTCTCCTTTGCCTGACGTCGACGTTCTTGCATGCGCTGAACGACATCCGATTTTACTCTCTCTAGTCTTTCACCACTATGTCATCTGACGAACTCTGACAAACGACGTCTACGACGCGTCAAAAGGAGCTTCTTGCCATCCTTGCCGAGCTTCTTGCGAGCAGGTATTTAATCTTATGTTCTTTTTTTTTGCTCTTCGCGTGGCTGATTGACTTCGACGCGTCCTCTTTTTTCTATACGAAGGCCTGAAGTATGGACAATGTGATTTGTTTTTACTGAACATTGATATTGTGGGCAAGCGATTGGCTGGTAAGTCGAGTGTTGTCAAAGCCATTTCTGGCCATGGGGTATGTTTTTCGCTGTCCTATACCTATCCACTGCCCTTGGCTGAGTGAATGCTTTTAGGTTGATGTTCCACGATATGATGGCGATACTTGCTCGTAGCAAGCGCAGATCGTTGGGGAAAAGGGATTGAAGAATGATGGTGCGGGTCTCGTATCTATATATTATAGTACGTAAAGTTTTGAGGGACTTGTCACGAACATAACCCCCTTTAGAGAAGGATGTGGACAATACAGCGAGATCTAAACAAGACATTTAGGGTTCGCGTCGCACGCAACACCGTGACCGCGTCTCACTAGCACCATGAGCGAACCTGTTAAATTCGACGCCGTTGAGACTCGACAGACATCCCTATTTTCCCGTCTCAACGCAGTCTCTTGAGTCGAGAAAATTGGTATCTCTCACTGTCCCAACACTCTAGCTTTCCGGTCAAACCTTCCTTTGAACTACAGCTACGAGCTTACAGTTTCACCAGCGGAAGACCATCGTCGAATCACGCGTCTTATCTTCATTTACCGTCATGTCAACTGGAGAACTCTCACAGACGACGTATGCGACGCGCCGAAAGGATCTTATCGCCGTCATTGCCCAGCTTCGAGCAAATGGGTATCTACACCTACACTTTTCCCTATTTGAGTCGCTAATTGATATACTTTTGAATTACGAAAGGTCACAGGATGACTTAGATCTACCAAAGATTGCTGTTATAGGAAACCAGTCTGCTGGTAGGTCTCTTGTCCTAATTTCTTTGACGGACAGAAGGTGACGTTGTCTTAGGAAAGTCCAGTATCGTTGAGGCCATCTCAGGGGTATTTTTTCTTCTTCTTGCGTACGTTCATGTGTTTGTTGAACCAACGTTTTTTAGATCAGCGTTCCACGAGACGGTGGGACGTGTACACGTTGTGCGTTTGAGTGCAGATTATCTCCTGCTGCAGAATGGTCGTGTGCCATCAAGCTTCGACGCGAATTCGACGCGGCTGGAGCACCTTTGAAGACAGAAATCTGTGAAATTTCGTTCGGGTCCCTTATTAAAGAGAAGGGAGCAGTGGAATTGCGATTACGACGTGCTCAGGTGGCTGTTCTGATGGGCGAGACATTTGATGCAAAGGCGTTGGTAATGTCTCGGGAAGAAATCAAGTCTCTTCAAGAACAAGTATCGACTCGTACGCAAGGAATAGAATGCAGATCTGTCCCCCGGTTCTCGAAGAACACAGTTTGCGTTCATTTGCGAGGTCCTGACTACACGGATTTAGAGTTCGTGGATTTACCAGGTGGGCACGGCCAGCTATTTCTTTCGATGTCGCGATTGACCGTTTCAGGTTTGATTGCTGCTGAGGATCGTGAAACTGTAGAGTTCGTCGAGGACATCGTTTTCACCAGAATCCAAGGGAACTGCCTAATTTTATTGACACTTCCAATGTCTGGTATGATTATTGATTCTTTATTCGGTGTGGTGAGTTAACTGTCGGACTAGATGATATGATGAACCAGAAAGCTCTGCAACTGGCTCGTCAGGTCGATCCCACAGGACAGCGGACGATCGGTGAGTGTCTTCGTCCTAGAGTCCGTTAGATGCTTAGCGGTTTGCGCTACGATACAGGTGTCCTCACAAAGCCGGACATGTTAACTTCTGGCTCCCTTGACGCTCATGACTTCTGGGTGAAGGTCCTGTCCGGCGCTGGGCTTTACCCACTCGAACGGGGCTATTTTTGCTCCAAGCAGCCAGACGACCAACAACGTCGGTCTGGTATCACACCCGTAGACGCGCGAAAGGCAGAAGACGATTTCTTTGCCAAGGTAGAACCATGGTGTAAAATGGGAGACACCCATATTCCAGGCGGAGTGCGCTTGCGTGATCGATTTGGACTGCCTCGTCTCGTTGCGAGTTTGAGTGACTCATTGATCGAGGTTATTGATCAGAGGTGCGTATAGAGCGTTCTAGAAGGAGCGGTTAATTGACTATGGCTGCTTTGTAGCTTACCACAACTTGAGAAATCTGCGAAGGGGCTCTACGATCAATCTAAACAAGAATATGATAAGCTCCCCAGAGCACCCAGCTCGGAACCATTTGCGGATGTGCTTCAGATGATAACGTCGTTCTCTCTAGACGTCATGACCCGTGTGCAGAGTTCGTCTGCTCTACCGTTGCGGCAGTGGTCTGACACCGCTCTCCAAATGGGTTCTGCAGGCGTTCTAAGTGGCTCTCATAACCCGAACCAATTAATTCACCAAAATCGCGATGCCTTTTCGGAGTTCAAAAAACATATATATGGGACAAGACCGAGATTCCTGCCTTATACCAGGGAACATTGTCAGAAATATGGGGTCAAAAACGTTGATAGTGATGAGGATAACTTTCGAGATCAGGGACTGAGCGACTCGACGGAGGAAATGCAAGACGGAAAGATGGACCTGGATGATGTTAGAGCTTACATCGCAAGGTTTGGTCGTTCTACTATCGATGTCACTGGCTCGAAAGCTTAGCGCTTACTGCCGCCCATAGCTCAACGACGAGGGAACTTCCGGGAAATGTTCCATACATGGCGAAAGTCAATCTCATCACTTCAGTTCAGGCAACATGGCAGGAGTCCACTCGCGCATGTGCGGATGCTGTTCGGAACTCTCTTTCACAGACGCTTCACGAATGTGCGGAGCATAGCTTCAAGGGATTTCCTATTCTCCATCGTTTGATAAAGTACGTGCCTTGACGCCCATACGAAACCACAATCATAACCCTTCTTTGCGTGGCTAGATTGGCTTTCACAGAACTTGTTGAGAAGCGCTTCGAGTCCTGCCTCGAGAGACTGAACGATACCTTGGAAACGGAACAATATCCCTTTACCCAAAATTACCATTACCTAGCCACATCTACAGAAGGTTGGTTTTCTCGGCACAAAGAAGCTCGGGCGCGGGTTCATTCGCAACCCTTGGCGGCTGCCAGTGCGGGCCGACCTGAATTTCAACCTGCGGCTGCCGTTCCATCTCCGTTCCAGAAAAACTTGAATCTATCAACCCGCAGTGCTCTACTCCAGCCGCCATCCGTATCAGTGGCTACCCTCGCACCCACCAATGACTCTCGGGCAAAGCTGAATGCATTGTTTGTGGCCTTGGCTGATGTAGGCTACCACGGCCTTAATGAGGAAGACCTTGCAAGACTCAACCCACCTGATGAATATGAAACTGAGATGAGGGTTATGGCTGAGGTTCAGGGCTACTTCAAAGTCTCATTCAAGGTCGGTTTCAGGATCCTTCATTGTTTCGATTTTTGCTGAAACACCCTTTACAGCGCGTTATTGACAACATCCCCATGTTAATCGACCTGAAGTTCGTTAGAGCAGTTGCCGAAGATATGCAAAAGTTCTTGGTCGAGAAATTAGATCTGGGTGGTGAAGGTACACGAGGGCGATGCATGGAATACCTTCAGCAAGATCCGGGGGTTAACCAGAGGAGGGAAGAGCTCGAAGCGAAGATGAAGAGGATGAAGAGTGCCCAGGATGAATTACAGCGCTTGAAACTATGAGCCCGAGGTTTGGTTGATTTCGTGCCATTTGTTGGTTCACCATGTTGTCAATGGCAGTGGATGTTCAGTGTGTCAATTATTGGGGCTGAAATGCTGTTGACGCGTACAGTATCTGCGTGTACATGCAAGAAATATAGTTGTTTCTCTCCACACGACTTGCAGACAGTGTGGGCCAAGCGCAATTGCGTGGCAAGTCCGAGTCCGAGGGACCTCTCCCTGTTGTACCGCAAGTTATAATAAGACTCGGAACAGGTAAAATTTCTAGTGCCAGAGAGAGTTTGACTTTTCGACCCAAAACGGCGAAGCTTAAGTGCAAGACGCAGATGGAAGATATTGATTAAACAGTTCGAGTTCATAGAATCATGGTGAGGAGAAAAGTGAGATATGTGCATTGTATAGGTAGCAATGGATAATAAATAATAATTTGATAATCAAAAAGGAAGAGAAGAAATCGAGTCTGCACAGTGCAGGCCCAAAGGTGGTATTGATGGCACATGGGAGTTTCCGGTTCATCATCCACTCGAGAGAAAGTCAGAACGAAGGATCCCTATTCAATGGGAGTTTCCGGTTCATCATCCACTTTAGTGTCAGAACGAAGGATCCCTATTGAGTGCTGGTGGTCCCAGAATACACCCCCGACCATTCAGGGTCAATTGACCTGGGAGCAACTATTCCGTTGTGCACCTCCCACTCTACATGCCAGAGTTCGGTGATGAGAACCTTGTCCAATGTACGAATTTGAATGGATTTCAATGTCCTCCTAGTGGTGATGGTGGCGGAGGCGGTGGTGATGAAGCGATCATGTCGATGATGTTTACCGCGACAGCGAGTTTTGAGCAAGATTACGATTCGGGTGCTGGCAACTGGCGGGGTAGATATAAGTTAGTCACTGACCACCATTGTGAAAATCATCAAGTTACCGTGTAATTCAGCGTGCGCGTTGGCGTCATTTATTGTGACGGTGGTTGACGTTGAGGAGAAGGGTTACGACGGGGTGCTGGCACTGGCGGGGTAGATATGAGTTGGTCACTGACCACCATTGTGAAAATCATTAACATACTGTGTAATTCAGCGTGCGTGTTGGCGTCATTTATTGTGATGGTGGTTGACGTTGAGGAGAAGGGTTACGATGGGGTGCTGGCACTGGCAGGGTGGATCTAAGTAAGTGGCTACCCGCCATTTGTGGAAATCGTAGACATGCCGTGTATTCAGTGTGCGCATGGCGTCGTTCATTGTAACAAGGATTGGTGTTTGGTCGATTAGGCGTTTAGGCATTTAAAGACGAAGATTTGGATTTGAATCGTTTGAGGTGCTGGAGGGGGGAGGTAATGATTATGAGCATTGATCCGCAAAGAGCATCAAGAAGGGCGTCGAGCACGCTCACCGTACGATGACTCGCACGTCGTTGCCAAAAGGCAGACGTTGTTTAAGAGATGGAAGAAAGGAAGAAAGAGGCTTGTTGGGGATATCGTTGGAAGGGCGAGGCTTAAATACGCTGGAGGAGGGGTTTGGTCGTATTTTGGCGCTCGATGGCAAACCGTGATCAACGTGCAACGACGTCGTCCACCTCTCTTATTCTCGTCGTAGTAGATCTGAGTAAAAACAGGAGGGTACTCCGACCTCTTTTATTCACGTCATCGAGATAAAATGGCGTCACTCACCTCTTTTAAAATCATCATCGCACAAGAGACCGGTCCAGGCAGGTATCAGTGAAGGTGGCTGGCCAGAGCAAGTTCTACCAGCGGTTCGGTTATCAGCCTACAAACCACGGGTCGCCGCGCTTCCTCTCCAAGTCAGCATGCGCATCGCACTGCAAGGCGAGGCTGACAATTCACTATTTGGTGGCGAGTGTTCTCGTCATTCTGAAACGTATGTGACGCAAAAATTAAGATAGTAGACACAAATTGGCATACCAGATTTGTGTGGGGCATGCAATTTCGACGATGAGGGCACCAGGTAAAAGGATCGTGGCGTTTGCCGCGCGATTTGGAATAAGGTTTGGCTGGGAGCGCCGGAATTGGAACTTCGATGCTGGTGTCACGAGCTTGCCAACAGGATGTGATCCAAACAATGGTTTCCGCGTATGTGACTCCCACGCGAGGCACCGTCACTCAGGCAGTCACCACGAGTCCACGACTACTGCCCAAGTCTTGGTCTGTTTGTTGAAAGACAGCCTTTCTGGTCTCAAAGGAGTATTCTTGAAAGGATGCACAGTATCTGCCACGTGTGCTGGCCCTGTTGATCGTGGGGCAGCACTTAAGCACCTAGCTAGGCTTTCCTTTGACCACCAAACTACAAGTCTTCAGAACACCACCGAATTTACCTCTTCGTCGCCGTTCACCACCATGTCAACCGGCGTACTCTCACAGACAACGTATGCGACGCGTCGAAAAGACCTTCTTGCTGTTATCGACCAGCTTCGAGCGAACGGGTATTCACTCCTCTGTATTTGTGGCTCTTCGAGTGGCTAATTGACGGGTCGTGTTTGCTTTCGATACGAAAGTTCTCAAGATGAACTGGACTTACCGAAGATTGCTGTTATAGGCAATCAATCGGCTGGCAAGTCCTCTCGTACATTTTCCTTTGACGCGTCAATGTTTAGAATATTCTAGGAAAGTCGAGTATCGTTGAGGCCATTTCTGGGGTATGTATATCTCTATCATGCACCTATTCACCGTCCTTTGCTGAACGAAGACTTTTAGATTAGTGTTCCACGAGATGGCGGCACTTGCACAAGATGTGCATTCGAGTGCAGGTTATCGCCTGCAGCGGAATGGTCCTGTCTCATCAAAATTCGACGTGAATTCGACGTGCTAGGAGCGCGTTTAATGACAGGTGTTTGCGAGGTTCCATTCGGTTCCCTTATTAAAAACAAGGAAGAGGTAGAATTCCGGTTAAGGCTCGCTCAGGTGGCAGTTTTGAAGGGCCAAGCATCTGACAAGCAGGCGCTAGTAATGATGCCGGACCAAGTCAAGCAGTTTCAGGAAGAAATGTCGGCTCATGCACAAGGCCCGATAGGAAATCCATTTGGTTTGAAACCTATCCCCCGGTTTTCGAAAAACGCGATCTGCGTTCATTTACAAGGCCCTGAATATACGGACCTTGCGTTTGTGGACTTACCAGGTGGGTGTACTCGCGCTGTCTCCCTAGGGCGTGTTGACTATAGACTTTCAGGTTTGATTGCCGCCGAGGATCGCGAGACTGTTCAACTAGTCGAGGATATCGTCCTTTCCAGAATTCAAGGGAACTGTCTTATTCTGTTGGCGCTTCCAATGTCAGGTATAGCACTGGATTCTCTATCCAAAAGCGATGAATAATGATCGGACTAGATGATATGGTGAACCAGAAAGCTCTTCAACTAGCTCGGCAAGTCGATCCCACAGGACAACGAACCATTGGCGAGTACCGCTAATTTCTGGATTTACCGAGTGCTAAGCCGTTTACGATGCTATCTAGGTGTCCTCACAAAGCCTGATATGCTCACATCTGGCTCCCTTGATGCCCATGATTTCTGGGTCAAGGTTCTTTCAGGCGCTGGGCCATATGCACTCAAACGGGGATACTTTTGCTCAAAGCAACCTGACGACCAACAACGTCGATCTGGTATCACCCCTGCAGATGCAAGAAAGGCAGAACGAGACTTCTTCGCCGGAGTAGAACCATGGGCTCGAATCGCAGACAATCAAATTTCCGGCGGGATTCACCTGCGTGACCGGTTTGGGTTGCCCAGTCTCGTTGCGAGTTTAAGTGATTCGTTAGTCGAGATTATTGGCCAGAGGTGTGTTTGGGACGCTTCAGAGGGGATGGTCAACTAACTATGCCTGCTTAGTTTACCACGTCTCGAGTTATCCGCAGAGAGGTTGCTCAAACAATCTCAAGACGAATACAATTTGCTGCCTAAAGCCCCTAGCTCGGAGCCATTTGCGGAGGTATTGCAGATGGTAACAGCGTTCTCTCAAGACATCACAGCTCGTGTACAGAGTGCTTCTGTCCAGCCTGTGCGGCAAGGGTCTGGTGCTGCCCGTCCTTCCAACCCGAACCAATTAATTCACGAGAATCGTGACACATTTTCTCGGTTCAAAGAACATATCTATGGGACAAGGCCACTATTCCGGCCTTGCACTAAGAAAGATCGTCAGGGGTATGGTCTTAGGGAAGTTGACACTTCGCTGAGGGACGAGGAAGATGACGCAAGCGAGGCGATAGAAGGGATTCGAAGGATAGATATGGACCTGGATGATGTCAGGAGTTACATTGCAAGGTTTGCCCTTTTTGTTATTGCCACCGGATCGGAACCCTGAGCTTAGTGTCATCTGTAGCTCAACGACAAGGGAACTTCCTGGGAATGTTCCATACGCAGCGAAAGTCGCACTCATCACGTCAGTTCAAGCAACATGGCCAGAGTCAACTCGTACATGTGCGGATGCTATTCGAACTTCCCTTCTACAAGCACTTCATGAATGTGCAGAAGAGAGATTTAAAAGTTTTCCTGGTTTCCATCGTCTGATCAAGTAGGTGCTCTGATATTGACACTGAATTGCTTTCTGAATTGTGTCATTAGATCTGCTTTCACAGAACTTGTGGAGAAGCGCTTCGAGTCCTGCCTGGCGACGATACATGACATCGTAGAAACGGAGCAATCGCCCTTTACCCAAAATCACCATTATCTCACTTCATGCACCGAAACTTGGCTTTCTCGGTACAAAGAAGCACGAGCACGGATCCATTCGCAACCTTTGGCACCCGCGAGTAAAGCGCCATCAAGAAGCGACTTTTTTGCAATGCCTCCTGCCGCAGCTTCATTTCAACCTGTTGTTCCATCATCACCAATGTTTGCGTTAGGCGTCAAAAGCGATAAAAGCAAGAACGGCATGATCGCAGCCCCCTCGATAGGGCCTTCAAGCTCAAAGGCTCAACAGATCCCGGCGTCACCTGTGGGCAGTGCGGTATCCCTGAATGTGGCTCAAACCTCTTCCAATTCTACTCCTGCTCCTTCAGCTATTCAGCCAGAATTCCAACAGCCTCACATACACGCCTTAAATTCTCCGTCTTTACTTCTCGCCAATAGTCTACCACCTCGGGAGGAAAAGTTTAATGCGCTGTTTGTGGCGTTGGCTGACCTTGGGTACCGTGGTCTCAAGGAAGGAGATCTTGCGAGGCTCAATCTTCCTGATGAGTATGAAACTGAGATGAAAGTCATGGCTGAAGTTCGGGGCTACTTCATGGTCTCATTTAAGGTTAGTTTTCGAATCAACTATCTTTCGATTTTTGCTAAAACTCCTCTGAAGCGTGTGATCGATGTCATCCCTATGTTGATCGACCTCAAATTCGTTCGTGCAATCGCTGGGGAGATGCAAAAAAATTTGCTTGAGAAACTAGCTTTAGGTAATGAAGATGTGCGGGAACGATGCGTGGAATATCTCCGGCAAGATCCTGTGGTTGAACGGAGGAGGGAAGAGCTCGAAGCGATGATGCAGAGGATGAAGAGTGCCCAGGTGGAATTACGGCGCTTGAAATGATGAAGGTTGTTGTGTTGTATATATTTCGTGTCTATACTAGTAGGGCTGCTGAGCATCAAGGTCATCTGGTTTAGTTTTCAGTTATCTGTATCTTGCCTCGTTCAGGTTGTTGCTATCGGCACCCCTTTTGGGATCGATAGTGTTTGGCAACGCCCCGGGATCCAAACGAATTACATAATCACATACTTAATAAGGGAGAAAGCTCCTCATCATAGTGAACGGCCTCCTCGAGTCGACCCCATCGAGTCTGAAGGCAGTTGCTTGAAGTTGAAAGGAGGCACCCGTTGGCTTCATTATCACGTGAACTGGCCCTGTTGGTCAAGCTACGTTTCAGAGCCGTGCTGGACCTGTCTTTGAACTCTAACAACAAGCATTTGGATCAACTTCCTTTCTCACCGCAAATTTACGCGTTTTTCGCGACCAATCAACATGTCGACCGGTGAACTCTCACAAACGACGTATGCTACGCGCCGAAAAGACCTTCTCGCTGTCATTGACCAGCTTCGAGCGAATGGGTACCTACTCCCTTGTTTTTCTTCCTTTGGGTGGCTGTTGACGCGTTCTTCTTTTTCTGAATTACGAAAGGTCACAGGATGAGTTGGATTTACCCAAGATCGCTGTCATAGGGAATCAGTCTGCTGGTAAACTTTTCTCCTGTGTTCTTTGACCCGTTGATGCTGACGATGTTCAGGAAAATCGAGTATCGTTGAGGCCATTTCCGGGGTAACTCTTTCTATGCATATATTCTTACCGCCCTTTGTTGAACCAATGTCTTTTAGATTAGTGTTCCACGAGATGGTGGCACTTGCACGCGTTGTGCGTATGAGTGCAGGTTATCGCCTGCTGCGGAATGGTCGTGCGTCATCAAGCTTCGACGCGAATTTGACGCATCAGGAGCGCGTTTGAAGACAGGGGTTTGTGAAGTTCCATTCGGATCTGTGATCAAGAACAAAGAAGAGGTAGAATCTCGGTTACGGCGAGCTCAGGTTGCAATTTTGTCGGGCCCTACACGCGATACACAGGCGTTGGTAATGTCCCCAGACCAAGTTAAGCTCTTCCAAGAAGAAATATCAGGTCACACACAAGGCAAATCAACCAATCCTATTCGGGTAAACGATATTCCCCGGTTTTCAAATAACACGGTCTGTGTTCATTTGCAAGGTCCTGAATATACGGATCTAGCCTTTGTGGATTTACCAGGCGAGTCCTTTGTGTTTCCTCTGCTATTCTGGCTGAACATCTTTAGGTTTGATTGCTGCCGAGGATCGCGAGACTGTTCAACTGGTCGAGGATATTGTTCTTTCGAGAATTCAAGGAAACTGCCTCATTTTATTAGCGCTTCCGATGTCAGGTATAATTCTAGATCTGTTAGACGTGATAGTGAATTGACGGTCGGACTAGATGATATGATGAACCAGAAGGCTCTACAACTTGCCCGTCGAGTCGATCCCAAAGGAGAGCGGACGATAGGTGAGTGATTGTTCATCTTGATAGCGTGCGCTGGTTAACCATTTGCGTTGCGATACAGGCGTCCTCACAAAACCAGATATGCTGACGTCTGGTTCCCTCGATGCCCACGACTTTTGGGTGAAGGTTCTCTCAGGCGCTGGGCCTTATCCACTCGAACGTGGTTATTTCTGCTCTAAGCAGCCTGATGATCAGCAACGTCGATCTGGTATTACTCCTGCAGTCGCGCGAAAGGCGGAACAAGACTTCTTCGCTAAGGTAGAATCGTGGTCTAAAATTGCAGACACCCAAATTGCAGTCGGAGTTCGCATGCGAGATCGGTATGGGCTGCCTCGTCTTGTCGCAAGTCTGAGCGATTCATTGATTGAGATTATCGGTCAGAGGTGGGTAGCATACCTTCCAGGAGACGTGGTAAATTAATTCATGCTGTTTCCTAGTTTACCGCGACTTCAGACATCTGCGGAAAGGCTATTGAAACAATCTCAGGTGGAGCTCGCTAAGCTTCCCAGGGCACCAAGTTCGGAACCATTTGCAGAGGTATTGCAGCTGGTAACGTCGTTCTGCGCAGACATCGTGACTAGCGTGCAGAGTTCTACGGCTCTTTCTTTGCACCAGTGGACCGATGCTTCACAAATGACCTTCCAGAATCTTATTGCAAGTGGACGTTCAGACCCGAACCGGTTAATTCACGAAAACCGGGCTGCCTTTTCTCGGTTCAGAGAGCATATCCACCGGACGAGGCCGAGATTCCACCCTTACACCAAGAAGGATCGTACTAAATATAAAGTCAAGAATATAGATGGTGACGAAGAACATCAGCAAGACCAGGAGATGGCTGACGGGTCGGGGGAAATCCAACCCGCAGCGATGGACCTGGATGATGTCAAGACTTATATCGAAAGGTTTGGTCCCTCCTTCATGTGCCCTTGAAATATTAACGCCATTCATAGCTCGACTACAAGAGAGCTTCCCGGAAATGTCCCATACACAGCGAAAGTCGCTCTTATCACGTCGGTTCAAACAAGCTGGCCTCAGTCGGTTCATGCATGTGCAGATGCCGTTCGGAATTCCCTCCTTCAGACTCTGCACGAATGTGCGGAGCATAGGTTCAAGAGTTTCCCTACCCTTCACCGTCTTATCAGGTGAGTAATTTCAAACCTATCCTTAGGTCCTCCTTAATGACTGCATCCAATCTTTACGCAACTAGGGCAGCTTTTGCAGAACTCGTTGAGAAGCGTTTCGATTCTTGTCTTGTGATGTTGCAGGCCATTTTAGAAACAGAGCAGTCGCCCTTCACTCAAAATGGGCATTATCTAGAATCGTCTACCGATGCTTGGCTTTCTCGTTACAAGGAAGCACGAGTTCAGGTCCACACTCTACCTCCAGCACCTGTGGCATTCAAAAACGGATTTGCTACATATACATCACCTCCCACTTCGGCCTCGTTTAGATTCGACTTGGACACGAGTGGTGCGAATAAAGGGCCTGCGGCACCATCAACTCCACCGTCAAGTTCGAGCCCAAACCCCCAGCAGGCCCAACAATCGGGTCTCTTCACATTCGGCAAGGCTTCAACTTCTACCACCACTCCCACAGCTAGTAGTAGTCAGCAGCAGGTTTCGAAGGCTCAGACGACTCCGCAGGCTGTCCAACCTGCCAATGGTGGACGAGCGCAAGCTCCCGCTTCGCCAGCACCAGTGGCTACACCTAAACCTGCCAGTAAAGCCCAGGAGGTTGCCGGTGAAGCTAGAGAAGAAATACTCAATAGGGCCTTAGCAACTTTGGCTGAACTCGGATATAGGAATATTACCGAGGAAGACCTCGTGCGACTCAACCCACCCGATGAATACGAAACTGAGATGAGGGTTATGGCTGAAGTCCGAGGCTATTTCAAAGTCTCGTTCAAGGTTGGTTTCTCATCTGACTAGCTTATTGTCTTGCTAACAACCCTACGAAGCGTGTTATCGACATTATTCCTTCCCTAATTGACCTCAAATTCGTGAGAGCAGTCGCAGACGATATGCAAACATTTTTGGTCGAGACCTTAGCTTTAGGTGGCGGTAATGCAGGAGAAAAGTGCGCGGGGTACTTAGAACAAGACCCAGCAGTCAAAACGAGGAGAGAAGAACTTACAGCCGTTGTCAAGAGGATGCAGAGTGCGCAGATTGAGTTACTTCGATTGGGGGCGTGAAAGCTTGGTTTACATTTTACTCGTTTCCGCCCTTCATACTGGCAGAATCTAGATAGAACTTAGAGATTAGGGTTGTCTAACATACAGTTAATCTATGTCTTGCTTATTCCACAATTCATCAATTAATCCTGGTCTTCCGGTTCCAAAAGAAAACGAGTTACGCTGGCCCGCTGAGCAGCACCGACGTCACCAATACGAGGAGCAAATTATTGGTAGCGACTACAACCTGCTTGACTCCGCCGTCACCGAATGTGTTTTGAACCACTTTACGACTGCCAGAAATGCGCCTTCCTTTCCTGCTTTAATTTTTGGGTTATTCATATCTCCACGAACCGCAAAACCATGAGTACACCCCTCCCAGTGTTTACGCAAAAACTTGCGTTCGGAGATACTATCTCTGAGAATTTCGTTTGCTTTTGCTTGAGACTCTGGAGGGAACCACGGGTCAAATTCACAAGTATTCATGAGGAGTGGGGCTTTAGAAAGTAATTTGTATTTCTGGTTTTCAAAGGTGTCATCAGGGATATACCTCAAACCATTCTCATGAAAACTGACCTCGAAATCTGCAGGACTTTGCAGCAAAGTAGGGTGAGAAACCGCGGCAATTTGAATGATATTGTCAAACGCGAGGTCAAAAACGTAATGTCCTGTCCCGACAAGTTGTCAAGTAAATACGGCTGCGTGTGGTGAGTAGATGATAGCCACGCACCACCCATACAATATCCCGTCGCAACGAATTCCTGGACACCCTGCTGCTTCAGCGCAGCAATAACACGATCGATAATTGGACGGATAACATCCTTCCCGTGTCTTTTTAACCATTTGGGCACATTAAACGTCTGGAAGCGGGCATCTGGTGGGACGGGTTCGCCATCGAAGATATCCGGGATGACGGTCTGGGGCGGGAATCCTCAACGTCAATATGTCGGACGTGCATTGATTCCTGGTGAAGATTTACTACGCACTCGGAATCCCATTTTGGCGAAATCATCTGCGAGGAGCTAATTCTGGGCCCTCAGTGCAAGGAATGAAGATGGATGGGTAGGCGACGTACTTGATTATTGACTAGTTGAGGACCATGCGCATCTGGTAAGTATAGTACGACCTTCTGAGCCCAGCCAGGGCTGACATAATGTTGGGGTGTGGCGACGTAGCACAAGACACCCCCAACGCTCTCCCACTTCCCCCTCGGGGTACCCTCATGAATGCAGCCTAGAGTGCCTCGTGTTAATATGAGAACTGCGAGGAGCCGGCGTCAATTCTGACCTTCTAAGCATTTTGAGCAGAGATTCTGAGGGTCCATTCCTCAGTGCAATGGACAGAGAAAAAATGATGGATAGACTCATTTTAACGTCCGACTTGATTGGCCGAGTTTTTTTGCGGAGAATTCGTGGCCAATTCAAGCATGCTCCGCGACCAGATGGTGTGGTAGGGTAGCAATAATCAGTGATCACATCAAAGACTGCCAGCAGGGGCAAGGGTGTCTCTCCCTTTCTAACCCAGCCCTATTGGGTATACATCGAGGTGTCAGTTTTGTGTACGGTGTTGATTTCCGTTTCAGACGAAACAAGGCTTTTGGTATTCTTTTTTTTTTTTGAATCATGAGATTAACGTGCATGCAAGTAACTAACTAAGTACTAAGGCGCACGGGCAGTGGTTCTGCCTGTTCCAGGTATATGTCTAGGCGTGTATCTAAACGGATTTGTATGTAAAGCTTGTTGAATCAAATGTTGGGATTGATGTGCGATCGCAGTGCAGTAGCAGAATAACGACAGCCAGGTAGGGTTGCAGGAGTGTAATACTATTGCAATTTCACGTTCATCGAGTAACAAGCATGTTGTAGGACGTCCTTTCGGGATTGTTTTTGAGGCCAGGTCGAGGGGTACCTTCTCCACATTCCATATCCGTCGTATGGCGTATTCGAAGTGCTGAAGCGACCACTCTCGTGAGTGTTATGGTGTCGTCGTTTAGAACGGCGATGATTCCGAGGCGCTCTTGGCTTGAGAAGAATCAGCTTTGATGGCAATTTCCTCCTGGGAGAGTGTAGGGAGGAACTCCAGTACAGTATCCTGGACCAAGCAACTGTTCAGAGCCGTTTGGATTCGTCTACCGATGGGCGATCTAGCGCCAGAAGGGAAAGAATACACGTACCACTTGATCGGGCTGCAACTTTTCAAGAGCTGAAAGGACAAACTTGAGCCAAACATGACCAAAGTTGATAGCGGCGCCTACAGGCAAGGCTATACGCGGACTTGGTGTCACGACCACATAAGACCATATATGCAGCAAATGGAAAGACTTCAGCATAGGAAGGCCTTTGTTGCCGCGTGCTCGACAAGTTGAGGATGGTACACAGAACTCAAGAGCTACGAGGGGAACACTAGCAGCCCTTTGATATGGCAACATCGGCGCTAGAAGAATGTATGGCAAGTTGTATACTATCGAGCTACGATTGTGCACTGCGTCTACCCAATAACTGATGCGGTGCTAATCGAACCCGTCGAAGAACCAGTCGATAATTAAAGGCATCAAAACCCCCACAACCGGATTACGCTCTCCAAAGAAGAAATCATTAAAGGGATCATCATGAACACCCCCATTTTGAATAACAAATTTCACGTCCTTGTGATGTTTCGCAAAGAGATCATTGAACTGAATGATATCGTCGACTAACATTTCGTTTCCTCCTGCTGTGATCAAGACTCGGGAAACGACTTTATCAATTCCGGCGAACCAAGTGGGGGAAGCATTCGCCGCTTCAAGATAGACGTTGTGAGATTCTGGAACATCTTGGAGGATCTCGCTTCCCCAGTCTGTTGTCTTCTTAGAGTTGAGCGTGTCGATACCATCGTATCGATTCCCGCTTGGGACGATCAAGCGAGTCCATGGAGACAGGGGATAGGCCCCAAGAATTGGAGCTGACAAGTTGACTTGCGGAACATTGTCGAGTGGGTGAAGGATGTGTGAGAGGAGTTGGATGACGAGGTTTCCCCCAGCGGAGTCACCGGTTATCTGAAGGTTCTGGACTTGCATTCCGCTAGATTGTAGATGCTCGAGAGCCCTAACAGCTTGTCGAAGTGGTGTTGGGAAGGTGGCATTTGGGAAGAGCGCTACATATAGGGTAAGATGTGACTCCATGAAAACATATGTGATAGATGCGGAAAGTGGCTTACTGTACTCGAGCATGGCAAAGCCCACATCCTGACCTCGTTGTTTCAACTCAGTGAGGATATATTTCCAAAAGTCCAAACACGGTTTTTGAAGGGACAACGAAAAGGCTCCCCCTACACGAGAAAGGTCATTCTTTATGTCAAAATTTGAAACTTTGAAGACCGAAACGCACCGTGAAGATAAAGGATAACTTTGTCAGTTTTCTTCGGGCCAATCCAAATCAACCTTGCGTCTTCACCAATATCCTCGACTTCAATGGGAGTTTTAGCCTTCGTTGCCCATTTTTCTATTATCGGGCGAGAAGGGCCGAGGATGTATTGGAGCTCAACACGGTTGAACCCCGTGAAGGCCGTTGTGAGGGTCGTGTCAATCAGAACGCGCTTCCAGCGTTTCTCTCTGTTGTGAGGAACAAGGGGCTTGGTCACGATATTCCAGAGGAGAACCGCGGCTAAAAAGAGGAGGTTAATCATAGTTGAGATCATTCGAAGTGCACTCACGCAAGCCAAGGACTGTTCCGAGGATATGAAACTTTTCGCGCAGGGTGACGCTGCCAAATGGCCTTGGGATGGGGCTCTGCATTGTAGTGACCCACGTATGACCAGAGGGTCGAGAGAAAGCGGGACGGGGAAAGCAAGCTCATAGGGCCCCTGGCTATATATCTGGAGCAGGATCAGTGAGCATTGGTTCGCTGTTTAGGTCCTTCGACTTACAGAGGGCTAGCTAATTTACTAATTGGCTCGAGAATGCGATTATCATCACGCTCGTTGATCCCAACGAGGCTTTTATGACTCGTCCCCTCGATGGCCGAAGTCGTGCTACTGCCGATCCGCATGTCTGCCTTGCCGCCTTTCAGTGGTATATACCAATTAGCTTCAGATTATGAGAAACCCCTGCCGAAGGGGTGCAGTGGTGTACTGTCTGCGGAACTGGATAACCGCGTAAAAGCACCTAAACGTTCTTGAAGTTAGCGCAGAATCTATTCTTTCCCACTTCCCCTCGGAAGGGCCAATCGTTGGATGATAGATGGTAAAGCCAACTTCACAATGATAGAAGACTGTCATCTGGACCAAAAGGGAATTAGGCACACCTGTAGTACAGCCCCCCGGACCCAGTGTAGGTGCAGTACAATAGATAGATCCGAGGAAGCAAGGTACTTGTTGAATCCTGTAACGTTGCCGTCAAGAAGAGCGCTGTCTGAAGATACCCTGCATCAAACCTCCACGAATGAGCCGAGCCTGGCTGTGTTCGTGTCAATTAGTGGCCATAAGTCATGAGGTGGCAGAAGAGATATCGTAAGCATGGAAAAAGTCAACCAACGCCGCGCAAGTGCTGAAATAACTCAAGCTGCGGCTGGTACTATAACGAGACATCCACAACTTATGAGATACATAATCGGGATTATGAACATAAGCCGAAGTGGGTGTGCAGTTGCTCACCCCGGATAGTGATGCACGATACCATTGGCACCGGGTGATTCGAATCATAAGGTTACATCCTGCTCTCCGCCGTCATCGAATGTGCTTCGAACCAGTCAACAACAGCCAAAAACGCGCCCTCTTTCCCTGCTTTGACCTTAGGATTGTTCATATCTCCTCGAACCGCAAAGCCGTGGGTACAGCCTTCCCAGTGTCTGCGTGCGAACTTGTGCGGGAAGCTACTGAGACATTCACTTGCTTTTGCTTGAGATTCTGGAGGGAACCATGGATCAAAGTCACAAGTATTCATGAGAAGCGGGGCCTTGGATAGGGACTTGTATTTCTAGCATGAAAAGGGCTACGTCAGTAATGGCATCTCTGATCACTCTAATCTGGGCTGACCTCGAAATCCGTTGGGCTTTGCAATAACGTCGGGTGAGAAACCGCGGCGACCTTCACGATATTATCAAATGCGAGGTCGAACACATAACGGCCTGCCCAACAATAGAACGTCAGAGCAATTCGGGCACTTGGTTTATGGTAAGCCTACGAACCACCCATGCAATATCCTGTCGCGAGAAAGTCTTGAACGCCTTGCTTCTTCAGCGCAGCAATAACGCGATCGATAATCGGGCGTACGACGTTATCCCCGTGTCTTGCTAACCATTTGGGTACGTTGAAAGTGTTGAAGCGGGCTTCTAGTGGGACGGGTTCGCCGTCGAAGATATCTGGTATAACGGTCTGTCCTGGCCCTCAGGTGTGGACATCAAGTTTCAGGAGAGGTTTACGTACTTTGAATCCCTTCTTAGCGAAGTCATCTGCGAGGAGCTGATATCCAGTTCACAAGGCGGGTGATGAAAGAACAAGTTGACAGCGTACCTGGTTATTCAAAAGTTGAGGACCGTAGGCATCTGGTAGGTAGAGCACGATTTTACGGGCCCAACTGCGACTGGCATAGCGCTCAGGGGTAGCCACATAGCATGCAACATCGCTGATGTTTTCCCACTTCCCCCTTGGGGTGCCATCGTAAAATGTGCCTAGTGAGTGAGTTTGAACTCGTAACTGAATGGAGGCAGAATGGGCGCTGACCGTCTAAACACTTCGAACAGAGATTCTGAGGCTTCATGTGGTGGTGGTTTGGCATGACCAATGTTCAAAGCAACACCCTGAACCACACTGAGAGGGACATCGGGCAGGTGTAATACCGATGTCGTTAATTTTTGGGGTAGGCCATCTACATAGAGCCGATCTGGTGTCAAAAGGTGGGGTGATTCACACCCAACCCTGCTAAGTTACACCCTTCCACCCAGGCCGATCACACCGTTGTTCATGTCATCAGGGAATTAGGTGGGCCCGCTGTCAGGCGGAAGCAATGCTGAGTAACCCAGGCCTAGAACCATTTGTTATGAACAGCCTGAAGGTCGCAATTGGAGTACTCACGGGCACCAATGTTCAAATGTACGATCAGCAGTGCGAGCAGCTTCCCTCAGTATAACAGGATCAGCGGTACAGCCAATCCATTTCCACCCTCCGGTTCCACCTAAAATGCGATCTTGCCAATCATCTTGTATAGTTTGCATGTCAGATTTCCGTTGGATAACGAATTTGACCCGATTGTCAGATAGTAGTTTATCTGGTGCGTCCTGGATGGATTGTAGGATCGACGGTAGACCAGTGTCGATACTGCAGTCCATAAGGTGCTGGATAACAGTATCTGGGGTGTGGAAAGGCATCTCCTCATTTCTGACCGATGCCCATTTTATATAAGTATAGCTCGCATGTCCGCGAAGGTATAAAAGTTTTGGGCATGCATCTTGTACAATGGGACCTGTGACCTTCGTGATGACATCGCCGAGATGGAGACGCTCTAGGGAAGGAAATAGAACTGGTTGTGGTTGCCGAGGTGGATACATTGGTGCACGAGCATGGAGAGCTAGAGGAATCATCCATGTCAGTTCTTGAAGGTGGGGCATATGGACTTGGGGAAGCAAGGTGCCACGACAGTCAAAACTTTCCCGAAAGGTCATATTCTCGCGAAGCTTGACCGATAAGTGCACCAACGTATTGGGGCATAATTCGAGGATGGCTTGAACGACAGCGAGGGAAAGACTATGAAGGTAATTTTCCGTTGGACCTGGGCTCTCTGGTAAGAGTGAGAGTGGAGCAGCATAACCAGCGGGGATCTCTAGATCTTCATTTTCAAGCGCCAAGGACGTCATTTCTTCTGATATTTCGTCGATTTCAGTGTCTGTCGTCGGTGCGTATTCATAGGCTTCCTCTTCTGACTGACATGAACTAGAAGTGCAATCACTCCTGTGAGTGTCTTCTTCCAGCTCGCTGTTGCAGTATTCACTGCTACCATCCTCGCTTTGGATACAAAAAGTATCAAAGGGCAGCTCGTTGATGGTATCCCAATTCGAGAGAGTGGCGTAGGTCCAGATGGCCGAACCAGGGTCCATGATACAGAGATACTTTACGCGACGCTGGCTGGGCGGAAGGGTATGAAGAAAGGCGAGAAATCGACAAATGAATTTGATGCCCTGGAGTGAGATGCTCTGGAGTTTGTATGGTGCCGAACACCTGCAAAACGACCGGGAGACTAAGGACATGGATTGCCCAGTGTAGCCGTTGTCGGTGCAGCTGAGCTCAAATATCCTTGACCATACCTCTGCTGGTAGGTTGGGCCCGTTTGTATTCATCGAGCTCACTGAGCAGAGGGAGAAAAGATGTGGATAGCAGTCTGCTGAGAGGAGACGAAAAAAGAGAACAGACGTGGCAGGAGTTAAGCGAGGCCCGCCATACGTAACCTCATCCCACCTGACCTCATTTCACGCAACACGAATTGAATCCTCGGGCGGATTGAACAATTTCCGGTATTCGGGAATCAGATAGACTGAAGGTGGCCATCGGAAAATACTCACATGTGTCGAAACTCGCGATAAGCACTTCGAGCTGCCTCCTGCAATACGACGGGTTCGGCAGTACATTCAGTCCAGTTCCATCCACCAAGTCCACCCGAAACACGATCTTGCCAATCATCTTCCACACATTGCAAGTCAATGTTCCTGCGGATAACAAATCTGACCCGATTATCAAATAAGAGTTCGTCGGGTGAGCTCCGGAGATCTTTCGCCATCAACCGTGCAGTGGAGTCGAAGTTGAAGTCCAATAGATGCTGTATAATGGTTTCTGGAGTATGGAAAGGTATCTTCTCTCGCTCATCCAATTTTATTCTCATGTCCGTGTACTCTCCGATATTGCGAAGATGCAGGAGTTTGGGGCAAGCATTCTGGATGATTGGACCTGTTATATCTGTGATAACGTCGTCGAGATGAAGACGCTCTAAAGAAGGGAACAAGACAGCCTGTGGCTGTCGAGGTGGATCCCATGGGGCCCGAGCATGGGGGCTTGGCGGAACCATCCATGTCAATTCTTGGAGAAGGGGCATGTAGACCTGGGGAAGCAAGGTGCCTTCGTGGTCTAAGAAACCAGTTAACACATCACGAAGTCTGACTGAAAAGGATAGCAATGTGTTGGAACATAGTTCAAGGATGGCGTGGATGGCAACGAGGGCAAGTCTGTGGAAGTACAATTCGCTGGTTCGGTGGGCTTCGGATAACGGGGATGCTGGGATGGAGTAGCCAGCTGGGATGTTGCGTTCACTTTTTGAAGTTGTTAGGCCTGCGATTTCCTCTGATAATTCGCCTATTTCAACGTCTGTAGTAGGCCAGGGGGCGTACTCGTAATCTTCGTCGTCTGAGGAACAATGACTGTCGTGAGCGTCCTCTTCGACCTCGTCCTCGTGGTAGTCCCCACTAATATCCTCGTCCTTAAAGCACGAGATATCATAAGTTGATTCGTCAACAGTTTCCCAATTTGAGGCAGAGGCGTAGGCTAGGACGACCTC
Organism: Pluteus cervinus; assembly: GCA_004369065.1. Lineage (NCBI taxonomy): Eukaryota > Fungi > Basidiomycota > Agaricomycetes > Agaricales > Pluteaceae > Pluteus > Pluteus cervinus. The sequence goes on along the minus strand of ML208333.1, from coordinate 55,864 downwards.
GCCAGGGTCCCTGATACAGAGGTAGTGTATTCGACGTTGGTTGGGCGCAAGGGTGTGAAGAAGAGCAAGAAACCGACAAATAAACTTGATATTCCTGAGTGAGATACTTTGGAGTTTGTATGGCCCCGAGAATCTGTGAAATGACCGGGAGACGAGTGACAGGGATTGTCCTGTGAAGCCGCTGTCGGTGCAACTGAGCTCGAATATCCTGGACCATACCTCTGCTGGTAGGTTGGGCCCGTTTGTATCCATGTAGCTCGTCAGGTAGAGGAGGTAAAGAGATAACAGATAGCTTGGTGCCTGTATGGGGGAGGAAATGGAGCGTGGCAAATTTTGATGAAAAATTAACCGAGAAGACCAGTATAACCAGAAACGATTTTTACGATAATACAGTATAACGCACCCAAGAATAGAGGCCGGGATTCGAGTTTAATTACAATGGTACTTATTTTGGGGGTACTGAATCATGTCTATCAAGACCATCATCGAAACAGGATGGACAATTCACAAGAATTTAGGAGTCGGTGCTTGTGGGTAATATGGTAGTTGAGGGCTAGTAATCCTATGCACCACAAGGCGAGGCCGTGATCTAGTTCAAATCCAAGAGACAGAATAGAACACCAGTGCGGTGCTAAGTACTGAGTATTAGTAGCACTATCTATTGCGCAGATGCATTCGGCCTTGAACGTGTGCCTGTTGTCGACAGCAAGCTTATCGGTTCAAGCCCAAATTCAAGGGGCTGAGGGGCTGGATATTCGAGCCTAGAAATGTTAGAAAAGACCTGAAGATTGCCATCATAAGATACTGACTGGTTCAATCCAATCCAGGGTCCACGATAAGCACTGAAGGCCGCTTCTTTCAACTTGGCAAGATCAGTAGTACATTCAGTCCAACTCCATCCTCCGAATCCACCCACAATGCGATCTTGCCAGTTATCTTCCATGCTCTGCATATCCATTTTACGACGAATAACGAATTTGATCCGATTATCGAACAGGAGCTCCTCGGGGGCATCCTCGATGTCTTCAGCGACTAGTGGTACGTTTATATCCAGATCGAAGTCCAGAAGGTGCTGGGTAACAGTGTTTGGGGTATAAAACGGCATTTCCATTTGTCCCCATAGTGCCTGCTTAATATCAGAGTAACTCGCAACTCTGCGAAGATACAGGAGCTTCGGGCACGTATCTTGGACAATTGACCCCGATATCGCTGTGAGGATGTCGCCAATATGAAGACGCTCGAGGGAAGGGAATAAAACAGCCGGCGGCTGTCGAGGTGGTGTCAAGGCATGGTAGTTGCCTGGCGAAACTATCCACGTTAGTTCTCGGAGAAGGGGCATATAGACTTGGGGGAGCAAGATGTCAATGATAGGTACCGCAGATACCCTCTGCGAGAGCCTGACGGATAAGTGTATCAGCGTATCGGAGCATAATTCGAGGATGGCATGAACAGCAGTGAGGGTAGTGTCGTCCAAGTAGCGTTCGGCTGCCGCGTAGCGGTCAGGTAAACGAGACGGGGGAGGGTAATCAGCTGGGACAGCAGCATCTTCTGGGGAGGCCAAGGATGCAAGTTCCTCCGCCAATTCTCCCAGCTCAGTGCGCGTCATGAACGACCCTTCGTAATCTTCCCAATCCGATTCAGAGGAGAGGTGGCTAGAAGAAGAGTCGCCTACATTGTCGCTGCAATGGTCCGAATCAAGATCTTCGTCTTTATATTGGTCTTTGTGTGAGATTTCGGAGGCAGAAGTCCCCCAATTCGAAGTAGGGAGGGTGAGATAGCATTTGAAGGCGCTCTCACCGGGGTCTGCGATGCAGAGGTATTTTATGCGACGCAGATGGGGTGGAAGGGTGTGAAGAAAAGCGAGGAACCGACAGATATACTTGATGGTACGCAGCGAAATGCTTTGGAATCTGTATGGGCCCGACAATCTGTAAAATGACCGGGAGACTAAGGACAGGGATTGTCCTGTGCGCCCGTTGTCGGTGCAACTGAGCTCAAATATGCTGGACCATACCTCTGTTGGTAGGTTGGGCCCGTTTATGTTCATCTTGGCCTCTGGTAGAAGAGAATAGAGGAAATACCGCACTAGGTGCAAGTTGGTTGAACGTGGAGAGTGGGAGCAACAGGCACCACACCCTGAGCTACTAGCGAACATTACGTACCTACTACGTAAAGTGCTCGTTTTGGTCCGTGCTGTAACCAATCCAAATTATAACTTGGTGGTGGCCTTGGGGTATGCCCTGAACCAATCTACCGCTGCCTTGAATGCTCCTTCTTGCCCTGCCTTCACAAGAGGATCACTTAAATCACCACGAACCGCGAATCCATGGCTGCAGCCTGGCCAGAATGTACGCAGATAACCAGGAGGGAATTTACCTCCACCCAGCAACTCGTCTGCCTTGGTTTGGAACTCAGGGGTAAATGACGTATCAAATTCAGCGCTGTTGATGAGAAGTGGTGCTTTGGATTCGTTGAGGTATCTCTGATTGAAATCATGTTAGGATAACCGCGTCGGGATGTGGGAGAAAACTGACGTTGAGATCAGTCGGGTTTTGAAGTAAGGATGGATGAGAAGCTACAGCGACTTGGATCGCGTTCGCAAAGGCTAGATCGAACACCATGCGTCCTATGAACGTCGATTGGCCGGTGAACAAGCGAAGATGGTACGTGGATACGCACCTCCGTAACAGTACCCAGTGCCTCCCAATTCTTTGATACCTTGCTTCTTCAACGCGGAAATGACGCTATCCAGGTATGGTCTGGCCGTCTCAGCCGGGTGCCTCGCAAACCAAGCACCAGTATCAAAAGTGCTCTGAAGGGGAGGTTTAGCTGCTGAAACGCTGAGTGGGTAAGAGAACGTACACCTGGGTCAAGACCATCAGCGGGGATAGGATCACCACCAAAGTAGTCAACGACGATAGTCTGTGTCTGTGTCAGTTTAGGTGTGCTCGGCGCAGGGAATGGAGTTGACCTTGAATCCTTGACTTGCAAAATTGTCTGCTAGAAGCTGATAAAAGGTGAATACAACGTAGCCTTAAAGTAAGAAGATCTTACTTGAGAATTGATCAACTGCGCGCCGAAAACATCCGGCAAATACAGGACGACTTTATGAGGCCACAAATGCTTGTGCGGATCCGGGGTTGCAACGTAGCAGTCAACGCCACCAATTTTCTCCCATTTTCCTGTGGGAGTACCCTCATAGAGGTAGCCTATAGACGTCACCGATACCTCGCATGAATACTAGTGCATTGACAAACAAATACGGTACTCACCTTTCACGCAATTGGCACACAAACTCATAGTTTGCTTGATGATGGGTTCAGCAGTGACGAATACTGCCGCTGAAGGAACAGAGGGGATCTTGGAAAGTCACTAGGGCAAACGCGAGTCAGCTCAAATACGCGGACGCAAAGAAGTCGAAGCCGCCATCATTGCTATTCAGCAGCTCCACCGCGAACGCAAAACGCTTCTTTATGATGGAATCAGGGCCGACATGGCCCGAAAGAAAGACCGAAGGAAAGAAAGAGTGAATTTTGCGTTGCAAAACATATGAAGGATGCCCTCTGATGCTGCTTCTGCCATCGCGAACTCGTTTTGGAGGGTCATACCGGGGTTTTAAGGAACGTACTATAGCAGGCGTGCTTCCAGGGAAGAGAGAGCAGTATGCAATAGGAAGTATTCCAGCAAATGGGAAAGAGAAAGTGTGCGGAGATAACACCGGCTCATTCTGAAGAACGGGGCCGTTATGAAATTCGACTGACCAGTGAGCATTGTAAAGTATTGCAGAAGGTCTGTTTAACTGGTATGAAACCCCAGCATGCCTTCGAGAACTATTGGCCAAGAAAGACTGCGGAGAACTGGGTCTGAAGCTCTCATATGGAAGATGGCCCGGGTTCAATGCTCCTGGGAGAGTTGTCGCATTCTCGTCGCCAATCATGTTGGTATCATCGCGGCGCGGTCTAACGAGAGAGTGTTGATTTATACCACGAACGTGTAAAAAATGCGTTGATGACAATACTCACTTGGGAAGAGTCCAGTTCTGAAGAGAAAATAGAACGGACAAAGCTTCGATGGCGCGATGGAGCTGTGAAGCACTATGAAAACTGGGTTGGTTCAAGAGTTTGGGAAGGGCGTGAGTTGCCAACTTCTGATGTCCATGACTAGAGGAACGCGACATGTGCATGAGCGTGAGGCTCGCGATAAAACGGACATAAACGATAAACGAACTCTGAATGACCAACGGACACCATTCCCTCAATCTTTCGGCTTTCCTACTGTGCCGCGGCTCCACAAAATAGCTCACAGAGCCAATAATCTGGAAATGAGAACAAACCTGAAAATGTCAAGCATCGTGTATCAGCGCGCTCAGCTGGGACATCGAGGATTGTTCATTACTTACATTCCACTCTGGTCAGATTTTGTCAGTGAAATACGTCACGAGGGTTGAAACGTTGAAGTATTATGCCGAGCATTGAAGTGCTCGAAGGCTCTCGCCTCCATGCGTTGATGTGGTCAGTGTTGGGAGACGAGAAAACTCAGAAATCGGGTTGAAGGGATCGGCGGCCCGGGCTGCCATAGCGGCCACCGCCGCGGCTTGTCTTTCGCCACCTGCTTTGGTGCCTGCCCAGGGTCCACCAACATCTCCCTCGTTGGGTTCAACATCAACCTGATACTGCAAAGTCGCCAACGGCCTCCGCTATGGCTTACCCCTGTCACCGGTCTGCATCGAAGTCAGAAAACCTCTTCTATCGGATGCACTTGACTTCACGATGGCCGCAAACTTGAGTTGTTGACTGATAAAACCAGATAAACGGTACGAGCAGAATAGCCACGCCATATTTCAAGCTCATTTAGACGTCTAGATAGGCCGGAGAAATTTTCGCAAATTCTGTGGAGGTGCTTCGACAACTTTTCGGGCTCTTCTGCAGGCACCTTGGGGTTGCGCAACTGCTCGGGATAGGCCCCCGCATGCTACTCACCTTGCTCATTTATCCGTGTTTTCCAACATACGCTCTCCACATGCGGGGAAAGCAGTTTATCATCGCCATCTAGTTTCTTGGCTTCAAAGGCAGAAATGTCTCGTCCGGGGTGATTTTCCCGACTCTTGATAAAAAGCTTCAAGTCCAACACAAGACGCTCTCCCCAGCTTCGAAGGAAGCGCCCTTCGTTTCATCATGAAGCTTGCTTCCGCCGTTTTGGCTTTTGCTAGCCTCCTCTCCGGAGTTGCTGCTCATTGTCAGTTGCACTGTGATAATCCATCCTGTCTCAGCTTGCTCATGACGCGTACCATCTAGACACTTTCCCCCAACTCGTCGTCGGTGGACGAGGCACTGGTGCTTGGGTCAACGTCCGACAGACCAACAACTACCAATCTAATGGTCCCGTACGTCGTCTGTCTTCCTCATCCCCATATTGCATCTCACCATAGCCACCTTCTCAACCCTAGGTCATCGATGTCGCCAGCCAAGACTTCCGTTGCTACAACAGCGCAACGCGTTCAAAGGCTACAACAGCCACCGTCGCTGCCGGTTCCACAATCGGATTCCAGGCCGGCCAGGCCGTCTCTCACCCGGGTGTCCTCAACGTGTACATGGCAAAGGCACCTGCTGGTGTTGATGTCGCCAACTGGGATGGCGCAGGTCAAGTTTGGTTCAAGGTGTACCAAATTTCAGCTGTAACAGGCGGTGGTGCTATCTCTTGGCCATCCAATGGTCAGGCCACCTTCCAATTCCCTCTCCCCTCATCGCTTCCCTCTGGACAGTGCGTATCCTTCCATTACATCCATCGATTCCTATGTGGTTTCTAATCCTGCTTTTTTCGTTAATAGATACCTTGTCCGAGTCGAACACATTGCTTTGCACAGCGCCTCAGGCTTCCAAGGCGCCCAATTCTACATCAGCTGTGCTCAAATCAACGTCACTGGTGGAGGAAGTGGTAATCCAGGGCCTCTTGTCGCCATCCCAGGTGTTTACACCGGTCGTGTATGTCCACCTGTTCCCCCGTCTTTCGAGAGCAAACGCTAAAATCGACGCGTATAGGAACCCGGAATCATGATCAACATTTACTACCCTGTTCCCACTACCTACGTCCAACCTGGCCCCGTAAGTTTTTCTTCTTTCACCAACCCGAGGCTTTCGTCTAACCACTCGTGCTTTGACGACCAGGCTGTCTGGCGTGGATAAGCGAATCATATCTTTATTGGTTCTGGTCAGCCACAGAAAGTTTGGCGCATATACATACCAGAAGAAGTACACGACTTTGTATCATTATGCAATATTCATGAATTATCAACTGCAAACCAGTTTGTGGTTTCAAAGAACACCTATATTCAATCGGGAGATGTCGTACGTTGATTTAAAAAAATACAAGCGAGGTCAAGTTCCATCCTCCGCTGTGGATGCAGCGAGGAGGAATTTGAACACATATGTATACTCGAAGCATAACCATGGTACAGTGGCATTATACGATGCACCAGAGAATAAACGAGCACATATCAATATTGGACCGTCGATATCGACCACGAAGTAACATCGGTAAGAGTATAAGTCCAATGGTGGTCATCGTAAGAGGTCCGTCATCCACAGAATGATTTCGAGAGCAGAAAAAAAGGGGTGGGGTAGAATGTGAACTCAAATACGCACTGGCGTGCAATACGTGCTGAATTTTTTGGTTTTATGTGTCGAACATGCAGTTCGGCGTCTGAGTCACGGTGGGGCGCATATCGATACTTTCCTATGCAACTCCAGGTCCACACAACACTTTGTGATCTGTGCGAACAGACTTGCGAAGCTTTGTCGCAACGAGAGTTAGATGCCAACAATCCAGCCCAAAACCACGAAAAAAAAATGATCAGAATTCGTGGCAGGCTCCCTCCCGGTTCATGAGTCTTATTTCCGGATCATCGTATATGGATGTTCTGATATATATGATACCTGGAACGACATTCCTGATAGAAATACGGGAGAGGTTGAGAGATTCGACCCGGCTTGAGAATAGTTTGGACGTACCATTTCGATCGTGGATATTTTTTAAACCAATGTTATAATAAGTAAAGTGACTCAGTGGCCACTCTAGGTCATGAAGGCTAGGTGCGAGGTCCTGTAACACTTGGTCCTACGTTCATCCAGGACAGATCCAGGACAGTTGAAAAGTGGGCGGGCGTGTTGAGGCAGATGGTGGTTTGAACCCAAGCCAAAGCGTGGCATATGTAACATCATGATATCAGGAGTTTCACAGGGAACGTTCCTGATGATGCTCTGTTACGTCAGACTACTACCTCAACATCAAAGGTGACCCGATCCAAATGGTATCGGCGAGATGAAGTCTGGTCGAGTCTTTAAGTATATGTTAATCGTGTTTGAAAATGCACCCTTGTTCTTTAGACGATAAAATTCCGAATGATCTGGTAGATTTTTGAATTACATTTGCTATCAAACGAGATGCAAAGGAATTGGCAAGATCGCGTGTTGGTAACGTCGGAAGTTGGGGTTGGGACGAGTGTGTCTTCGATATGGATGAGGGTGAGTCTTGTCGCAAATTAGCTTGAAATTGCCTGTAACTTCTGAAAACCGCTGAAGATCTGATGTACTACGTTATACATAGTCTAAGATCTTGACATAACGCCAGTCGAAAGGCTCTACATGTCGTATACAACGCGGTAGTGGATTCTTCCAGTCCCGATCCGGGTCATTGTCGTGATCAGCTCCTCCAAAATTGCCCTCGAATGATTCATTGGATATCGAAGGATGCGGTCTTTTAAACCAAGGCCAAGTCGGTAGATAGCAAATCTCCTGAACGTATGTCCGATGATCAGGTCAATCAAAAGAAGAACAACCGAATGTTAACCTACCTCTATACCGCATTCAGGTCGACATTTAAGCCAAAGACTCCACCCCAACCACCCCATCAATCCGTTGACCTCGTCCCTCCAACGATTCAGCATTGGCGACCAACTCTCACCGCTGCCACTGTCGTCGTCCCCTTCTTTGGGTTGAAAAGGGAGGCCAGGGTCGATTCCAGCCTGCATGCCTTCACCCCATAGTCTGACAAGCACACGACAAATTTCGCGGTTGGTAGCCTCCAACGCGCTCAAGAGCAAATGCTCTGATCTGGTGAACGAGGATTTGACTGGGTACAAGGCAGATGTGTGGGTTGTGGCGCAATACTGGTAGACGGGACTTGCCCAGGATAAATCTTCGTCCACACCTGTGTCCACAGTAGGCGGGCGCGCAGTTCGGAGGGCGTATGTAGTGAGTATAAGCTGGAGTCGATACATCGCGTTTTCCACAGTCCGTGTATTATTCTGGGAGTAGTTTTCAGCAGTAGGATCCGTAGAATTCAAGATGTACTGAAGCATCTCAAGCCGATCAGCATATCTATCCACAATGACTTGATAGAGCGTTCGCCAGTCGACACCACTTCTGGAGCCCGAGTCTTGTACCAAATGGACGTCCTGCGGATTCCCGAAATCACGAAGGACCTCGTCGAGACGTTCATGAAATACTTGAACATCTTTTTCTGAAATCCCTGAGATGCGGTGTTGGAGGCGATCAACACCAGAGCGTGCTTGCACGAGACTCGGGAACGTATCTGTGTCGTAGAAAGATATGAGCCGCGTCAGGTCGAGCTTGAGACGGGCTTCTCCTGGATAGAAATTATGCCAAGAACCGGCTTGAATTACTTGATAATTCATACGTAGCAATCCAAGATCAGGGAGAATTTCGCCAGATCCAGTGGGGTCTGGAAAAGTGTGTAGCGGGTCGAGCTGTACGGATGATACCAATTGGATTCCAGACGCAAAATCGCACAGCATAATTTCACTATAACTCAAAGTCAACCCGCACTCATAGAGAAAGGGAATGAATTGACTTACAAGTCCATTTCCATCCTAGACCAGAACAAGTTTGAGCGGATTACACCACGAAAGAGGACAACGAACACACCGATAGAACCCGTCCAATCGATAGCTCTTGCCCCAGTCACATAAATCCGCAATTCTCCCTTCTTCATTCCAAATCCAGTCAGGGCGACTTGCATTCCAGGCAACATAGTCCTGAGTATCCATCGAGCCCCCCTGCATCTTCGCTGCACTACTCCCGTCAAAATACAATATCTTCAAAGGCCTCGTCGCCACGAAGCTCATATGCCAACAGCGCGGCGACGACTCGAAACTTGCACAAAACCAACGTGCATGTTCAGGGTCTGTGGCGACCCAATCTGGTTTATCTGGAGTTCCTTGCCATGGTCGATCATGATACAGAAGAGTTCCGACAGGTACGATTCCTGGAACAATGTTGTGGCCTAACAAAAGAAATGACGCCAATTCGTTGGTGGTTGAGCACATTGTTGTAGGAGTGGGTGCAGACGTACCATTCCGATAGCGTGTATTGGGCCAATGTTGGAGTAACGAGGCCACCGTGTCAAAGACGAGGTGTGAGGCACTCTCGGTACTCGGTCCTACGCTCAGATTCCATTGACCGACATCTATCTCAATTGATGGACTCGTTTTTCCTGGCGTTGCGATTGGTGATGAGAAAAACGGTATTTGGGCTCCAAACGATGGTAGAGAAAGCCCCAATAGCACCAGTAAGGCGAAAGCTGGGAGGCTTCGACGTGCCATTGGGTATCGCGGGTAAAGGTAAGAGTGTCATTGCGCTTGCACTGCGCACATTAGTCTGCTGTCACTGTCAGTAACTTACCAAATACGTGTTTGGAATGATATCAAGCAGCGTGACGACAAGGACCTGAGTACGAGATCTAATCTAATCAGATAAGGCGGGCCGGTAGGTGCCAAATCCCTGTCTGCGAGATTGTCACTGAAGTCGTATAGAGCTGAAATGGACGCGTACCTATGGGTCAGCCTGTCTGTCAAAATGAGTAAAGCAATCGAGAATACCGCCGGGGGGGATAGGGCAGTTGGAAAAAGGTTATGGGTAAGTGACGCACTGCCGGCATACACTAAGGTTGAAGGTTCGAACCCGACTCCCTCCCATGGGTTTTTCTTTTAGTTTTCTTGGGGCTGACAAGAGGCTGACATGGTTGGTTGAGGACTGGACTCTGGAGCAGTGCTGCTCGCGCCAAGCGCGAGGGTCTGTCACGTGCGCGACGCGTTCCGAATCCCGAAGGCCTTGCCACAGCCCGGGACAAAAGGCAACTCCAAGCTTCGTTCCACTGCCTAACCACAACAACTCACGAGAACGTCGTCCTTGCTTTCAATTCTCTCTGCGTAACGGAGCTGATTGGTGAACTTTGTACGTATCTCCGTCCTTAGACGAAAAAAGCGACCTCACCGCCCAACCAGAGTACGAATACCCATATGCCTGAACCATTCTTACCAGCAGAAATTTGGAGTAGGATCTTCGAGTTCAGCTGTCGAGACAATGGCTATACTGGTCAATCTCTTTCGCTGACCTCCAGGGCATTCAACGCCCTCTCGGCGCGGTACAAATTCCAATCCATCTCCCTCCAAAATATGAAGTACACCCTCAGGTTTTTTGATGTCCTCAGGAGCATTCCCCCCAACCTTCGTCGCGTTCGATACTTATTTATCGCTTACGATGGTTTGTGGAGGTCGACCTACGGCAAACAGTCAAATTGGGAGACTGGATCCTATTACGAATCTGCCTCCGAATCCGACGACATGGAAGATTTGGATGACCTCAAACTTCGCGCTCAAGTCGATGGTGACATGGATTACTCACCACCCGATGATTCCGCCTGCGCCGGAGCAGATGACGACGATACCGAAGAGGACCCGCTTTCTGAAGCAGAAATAAGCGAAATAGAGGAGGACAAAGACGCTATCAAACTCCCAGAAGAGGAAATACCACTGCCAGATCATCCTGTTCAAGGATGCCTCATACCATTCGACGATGGCGAGGGAGGAGAATACTTTGATAGAGTTTTCGTCAAAACTCTCTACGAAATTCTCCACACGTGTGCCGACACACTGTTCATTCTCTCTGTTCGCGTCCAAGCAATCACCTTCAATTCTTTCCCCTTCCTCCCTGGAATACCCATGCCTCGGCTTCAGGAACTCATATGGGCTGTGCCACTGGCACGTGGACCAGTTGTGGTGGACCCTCCATTCGTTAGGCCTCCACCACCCAATCAAGTTCGATTCCCAGAATTATTCCTACTTCACATTCCCGGAGGAATTATACCCACCACGGGTCAAATTATCGAAACGCACTGCCCAAAAATGCTTTACCTCCGCACCGGTCTCGTGGCATCGTACTTCCAAGAGGAGTTGGACCAGAAGGCTGAGATACCCCTTGGTCCTGATGGTCGACCTCCCAGTTATATATCCGCCGCAACGCCCTCCAGTGTCATTCAACATCTTTTAGACGTTGACTGGGATCGGAACGCTGTTGACACGGCGTGGCTACTCAACCATTACGGGTTAAATAATCAAACTCTAAGGGAGTTGGTCGATCCCCGAGTTAAATTTTGCACCTTCTACGACAAGCCATGGGATGTCATGGAAACCGATTGGCAGGATCGAATCTTGGGCAAGGTTGGAGGTTGGGACTGGGAAGAGTGTGTGTTTGATGGGCTCGAGTATGACGAGTAATTCTACTCTACTTGTGTGGAACTCATGCATTATTCGATTATGGTGTGGGTGGAAAACCCTGAACCAATTAGCTGCTCAAACGTTCGAGCTTTCAAGCTGAGCTTTTGCATTTTTCACTCCCACATTCGCTATGGCTGCTTACGCGCCCATCTGCATCCGCAAATCGCGACACGCTCTTTCCAAATACCAATAATATACAAAAATGGACCAATACTTCACGCTGCTAATACATTCTAGAGGTGGAGACCGAACCACTCAACGGCAGACTTGAAGGCACCTTCCTTACCTGCCTTGACCCTGGGGTCACTCAAATCGCCACGAACGGAGAATCCGTGGGTGCAACCACCAAAGTACACTCTCCTGTACCCAGGTCCGAAGGTACCCAGGATTTCATCAGCCTTAGTTTGGAATTCGTGTGGGAACTGCGTATCGACTGTGCAGCTGTTGATGAGAAGAGGAGCCTTGGCTTCGTCACGATATTTCTATTTTTGCGTGTAAAAGATGAGTAACGTGGAATGCAAGTGGGAAAAGATGAGTGGGGATGAGAGTCAGAACGGATGCTGAGTAATGAACTGAAAGGTGCGTACCTCCAAGTCAACAGGATTTTTAAGCAAAGATGGGTGGTTGACCACAGAGACGGAGATGACCTTTTCATATGCAAGGTCGAAGACATATCGGCCTGCCCGAAGAGATAGATACCGTCAAATCGAAATCGCACTCGTATTACTAGGAAACAAACCTCCGTAGCAATACCCAGTGGCACCAAGGGAAGTGACGCCGTCTGCCTTGAGCGCAGCGACGACTTTGTCCAAGGGGGGACGTGTCTCGGCGGGGCCATGGCTGCCGAACCATTTCATCAGGTCGAATTTCTAAACGCAGGTAAGTTTGATCCGAGCATAATAGCAGGACTACTAACACCGTCGTTCAAGGCATCAGGTGGGATCGAGTCACCGTTGAGGTAATCTGGGACAACGGTCTATACGACAAATTTAGCATCCAGACAAACCTGGTGTGTATCATGAACTTTTCTTACCTTGACGTTATTGTTGGCAGCAAAATCATCTGCCAAGAGCTAAACAGAACCAGGTCAGCCGCATATAAGTACCAAACGAAAAGGCGTACTTGGGTATTGACGAGTTCGACACCAAAAACGTCGGGGAGGAGCAAGATGACCTTGTCCTTCGGGTAGTCTCCGGTGGGCGTAGCGACGTAACTCTTAACACCAGCGATTTGCTCGTATTTGCCTACAGGTGAAGATTAGCTCTGATGTTTACGGGACTTGGAAGGAGGCGATCCGCATAAGGGCCGCTCGATCCAAAAATGAGGGAGATCTCATCATCTCGCTTTACCTTCGGGAGTACCCTCGTGGCGAACACCTATGCCGATAGAGTTAGCCCTTTCTCAGCGCAAATCGCACCAGGAGGTGAGCGAGGAAAACGTGCCTCTGATACAATCCTTGCAGAGACTCATCGTGATACTACAGGTTCAAATGGGGGGAGAGTGAAGCAGTGGATGAGCCTGTGAGGTTTGGGGATGATGGTATTTAAAGGACGTCCAAAGATGGGATGGAATCCTTCACAGCACTGTAAGCCGGTTTCTCAGCACGACGTCACTTGGGAGATTTTGGGGGTACAAGACATACCCGATGATTCCAATTCTCTTTCTGCCAACTTCCATCTTATCTAGATACCATAAATGGTAAAAGTGTGATAATTTTGTCAGTCCGTATTGAGTTCTCGGATAATTCTTCGGATAACTTCCGTCGAGAAGCGCGTGGTGGACTGAATTCGATCCCCAAAGCGCATGGATCGTTGGTCCCCCATAGTCAGACTGTATCATGTAATTGAGAGTGAGTAGGCGAACCCGACGACACTCATGTTGCGATATGGGTCAGTCTCTTCAAGCTCCTAGCTCACCGCATTGAAGTAGATTTTCGGTAAAATTGCGATTGAAATAATTATGAGCCTATGAACATTAGATATCAAGGTTAAGACCATGGCTTGTACACGACAATAGCTCCCAATATTCAAGATTAGACGTACAGCATTATAGTCCCAATACATACGAGCAAACGAAGAGCATTGAGTGACGATCGTGAACAATTACGCAAACTCCAGTTCTGGCAGGGTATGAGCCGTTATATAACCCCTGGTACTTGTGCCGATTGGTGGGGAATCGTCTGAATCAAAGTCCGCGTAAATCGTGGTCTGGCGTGAATAGTATGCTCTGACGTTCAGCGTGAGGTGGGAGGCCAGAAGACTTGGAAGCGCAATGGCAAAAGCCATAAGTATGTCGTCTGCGAGCAATCATGAGGATATACTGTAAAAGGGCGGTAAAAATCAAACAAACTGGATCGATCCCCGATGAGAAGAGGTTTGCTCAATAAAGACATCCAATGCTGGTATATGGGTCAGTGTATCGTTTGCGGTGGAAGAGAATAACGACATACAAAAAGAGAATCACGGATGATCACTGTCTGCAACTCATCACTGCAGAGTTCTGGACGGAGCGTCTATACACCCTTGTTCACGGTCAAACCGAGCTGCGACAACTATGAGTTCAATGACGCATCGTTTCAAAGGTCCTACGGCCTGGGAGACAACTTCAAGAAGGTTATATACGAGGAATATATACCCATAGATAATTACCGTCGAATGACCCACTTCTTCCCTTACTAGTGGCAATCCAAAGGAACGGGGATAATATATGCTATTTGCAACGCCCAACACAAGGGTGATGACGCCTAGTGCCGGAGGGCAATGGTGCAGGGCCTGTATTCTCACCTGAAGGATGACTGAGAAGAATGAGTGGGCAGCAACTAACGAGGGAATGGAACCATACGCTGAATAGCTCACGCCGTTGCCGTCCCTATGTATCCTTCTGAACCTGAGTGGCAGACATTAGCATATATTCATCCAAACTGCAAGAACGCATACATCTGGGGTGTTTTAGGATTCGTGGAGGGCGAAAGAAATATCGTGAGCAAGAAAGGGTGGAAAAGGTAAGGCGAGTAAGGACCGATATTTGTGTGCAAGAAAGTGGGAAACGACGAACGGCAGTCCCAGAGAGTAAGTGCAGCGACTCGTACCAGCGCGCATCAAAGAGCGTCACAGTCAGAATTTTACCTAAATTGAAGCATAAGACCGCAGAAAAAGCTTACTTCGGTTGCATCGAATCAGACCCATGTGAGGTATAATACATCACCCGAGACGCAGCAGACGTCGAGCATATCCCTACTCTGGAATAAACCGAACTTCGGCCGCAATGTTGAATCCTGTGCGCGCAGAACTCACCGTCGTGTAGGCTGGTAGTCAGGTCCTCAAACAAAGATTTGGCAAACGGGGATGCCCGAGTTTGAAACGTTGATGGCGTAAAGCCAAGATGCTTGTTTTACTCTGCCGTTTTAGGCAAGTTTTAGGCACCGGTCCGGGTACTCACCGGCACCTCGTGGACGGTGATCATGCCACGCTGCTTGATAAGATTCCAAACTCCCATTGGTAAGTCAAGTATGACACTGGCATTGCGCTGACAGCAGACTAATGTGCGCAATGACGCTCGTTATCTTTGCCTGCGTTACCCACCGTCCGGGATGGCCCGTCAAAGCCTCCTAGCTTTCGCCTTACTGGCGCTATTGGGGCTTTCTCTACCATCGTTTGGAGCCCAAATACCATTGTTCTCATCATCAATTGCAACGCCGGGCCCTGGAAAAACGAGTCCTTTAATTGAGATAGATGTCGGTCAATGGGATCTGAGCGTAGGACCAAGTGCCGATGGTACCTCACATCTCGTCTTTGACACGGTGGCCTCGTTACTCCAACATTGGCCCAATACACGCTATCGGAATGGTAGGTCTGCACCCACTCCTACAAAAATGTTCTTAACCACCGACACTCTGACGAACTGGCCAACGTTATTTCTTCTTGTCAGGGCACAACATTGTTCCAGGAGTCGTACCTGTCGGAACTCTTCTGTATCACGGTCGACCATGGCAAGAAATTCCGGATAAACCAGATTGGGTTGCCACAGACCCTGAACATGCACGCTTCTTTTGTGCAAGTTTCAATTCGTCGTCGGGCTGTTGGCATATGAGCTTCGTTGCGACAAGGCCTTTGAAGATATTGTATTTTGACGGGAGTAGTGCAGCGAAGATGCAGGGGGGCTCGATGGATACCCAGGACTACGTTGCTTGGAACGCGACTCGTCCTGATTGGATTTATAATGATAGGAAGAGAATCGTGGACCTTTGTAACTGGGGGAAGAGGTATCAACTGGACGGATTTTATCGGTATGTTTATCTACTTTTTCATGGTGACTTTCTCGAACTTGTTATAATCTAGGATGGAAATGGACTTGTAAGTCACTTCATTCCCTCTCCCTATGACCGAAAGTTGACTTCGACTTCCAGTGAGATTATGCTCTGCGATTTCACTTCTGGGACCCAACTGGTGTCATCCGTACAACTCGACCCGGAATTCACTCGTCCGAACCGCACTGAACTTGGCGAAATTCTCTCTGCCGAGGCACCCTACCGCCCCGCCCGTGATTCGCTGCGCATAGATTATCAAGTGATTCAAGCCGGTTCTTGGCATAACTTCTATCCAGGAGAGACTCGTCTCAGACTCGATTTGACGCGGCTCATATCTTTCTACGACACGGATATGTTCCCGATTCTCGTGCAAGCACGCTCTGGTGTTGATCGCCTCCAACACCGCCCCTCAGGAATCTCAGAAAAAGGCGTCCAACTACTTCATGAACGTCTCGACGAGGTCCTTCGTGATTTTGGGAATCCGCAGGGTGTCCACTTGGTACAAGGCCCGGCCTCCGGAAGTGGTGTCGATTGGCGGACGCTCTATCAAGTCATTGTGGATCGATATGCTGATCGGCTTGAAATGCTTCAGTATATCTTGAATTCTACGGATCCCACCGCTGGTAATTACCATCAGAACCACACGCAAACCGCGGACAACGCGATGTATCGACTCCAGCTTATGCTTACTACATACGCCCTCCGAACTGCACGCCCACCGACTGTGGACGCAGGTGCGCACAACAACTTATCCTGGGCAAGTCCTGTCTACCAATATTGCGCTACCACCCACACATCTGCCTTGTATCCATTCAAACCTTCGTTCACCAAATCAGAGCACTTGCTCTTGAGCGCGTTGGAGGGTACCAATCGCGAAATTTGTCGTGTGCTTGTCAGACTATGGGCCGAGGGAAAGCAAGCTGGAATTGACCCTGGCCTGCCTTTTCAACCTAGTGATAACTGGTTACCGATGCTGAATCGTTGGAAAGCTGAGATCGACGGACTGATGGGGTGGTTGGGGTGGAGTCTTTGGCTTAAATGTCGACCTACATGCAGTATGGAGGTACGTTGACATTCGGCCATTCTTCGCCTGGTCTATCTAATCACCCTGGGATGTGGACCTGATTTCAGGAGACGTGCTATCTACCGACTTGGCCTTGGTTCAAAACAAAGCCACCTGCAATCTCCGAAGAAGCATTCCAGGGCGAAGCTACTGGCCATGACCCTGACCCTGACCTGGACGATGAAGAATGGAGGAACCCGCTACCGCGTTGTATCCGACATCTCGAGCCTTTCGACTGGCGCTAGACTGAAATCCCTTGGTCGTTTGTTTCTCGTTGCGCATCTATTAGCATATAATTTCAACCTGGGTCAAGACCTTATACTGGGTATAATGTAGTGTTCGATTTTTAGAAGTTCTCGAGGATACCAAGAGGATACCGAGCTACACTAATTTACGAAATCTTCAACGCGGGCAGATCGGAGGCCTCGACGCAAACACGATGCGTGATGTCCCTCTCACCGCCATCCGCGATTCTGTTGCGAGAAGCATCCACCCTACAAGATCATCAAGAACATATATTTTTCTTTCCCCAACCTGGCAACCAGCCACTCGAGCAATGTGACGCGTGATCTTTTCCCACCCAATCGCGACGATTCACGTTCCCTTGAACCCTCACCCCGTTGCGCGGGACCCTAGCGCCCACCTCCAACCTTTCGATTCCCTTTCCACTTTCTCCTCTGAGCGTAGCAGGAGGAGGAAGGCCAAAGACAATGAGTTTTTGCAGCGCCCAGGCTTGTTTCTCGCCACTACAAGCCCTGGGTCTCATCGATCTCATCCCATAAGGCTTGTCGATTTGCTAGCCTGTATCAGGTTCTTCGGAACGGTGCATTTATTGACGACCTGAACCAATACAATCGCCCCCAAAGGGAAGATAACAATAAGCGTTGCCGTTGATATTACAACATTGCGTCCCTCAGCACACCTTGCTGTGCTTTCATATAAATGACACTCGTTCTCTTTGCCCGCAATATTCACCATCCAGGATGGCACGTCGAAGCCTCGCCTTACTGGCGATATTGTCTCTCTCTAGACTATCCGTTGGGGCTCAAATCCCGCTTTTCTCTTCACCAATTGCGACGCCTGCAAAGGCGGGTCCATTGATTGAAGTAGACGCGGGCCGATGGAATCTAAGTGTAGGACGAAGTGCCGATAGTGCCTCACACCTTGTCTTTGACACCGTCGCCTCGTTACTTCAACACTGGCCCAATACGCACTATCGAAATGGTATGTCCACACCTATTCATTCTCAACTACCAACAAATCCGTCGTCCTTTTTTTTTTTGCTAGGCCACAATCTTGTTCCGGGAATCATACCCGTCGGAACGCTCATGTACCACGGTCGGATAAACCAAGACATTCCAAATCAACCAGATTGGTTTGCTACGGACCCCGAACATTCTCGTCCCTTTTGTATACTTTGGAAGTTGCCTACCTGTTGGCATCTGACCTTTGTCACGACGCGGCCTTTGAGGGTATTGTATTTTGATGGGAGTAGTGCAACTAAGATACAGGGGGGCGCGATGGATGCTCAGGACTTCGTCGCCTGGAATACAAGTCGTCCCGACTGGGTCTGGGAGGAAGAGAAGAGAATTATCGACCTGTGTGACTGGGGAAGGAAGTATCAGCTAGATGGATTCGCTCGGTGTGTTTGCTACCCTTTTTCATGTCGTCATTTTCTCAATCTCGTTCTGGTCTAGGATGGAAATGGATTTGTAAGCCAATTTTTCGCTCACTTCGTTGAATCGGGGTTGACTTTGGATTATAGTGAATTTATGCTCTGCGATTTCGCGTCTGGAAGCCGATTGGTATCGTCTATCGAACTCGAACCAGGGTGGGACATCTTTCCTACTCTGCAGCCCCCTCAGGCCGTCGGTGCCCCCGACCCTCTGCCTGGCCGTGGTCCGCTGGCTAGAGATTTCCAAACGCTTCAAGCTGGTGCTTGGCACAATTTCTATCCAGGAGAAAGCCGTCTCAAACTCGACATGACGCGGCTCGTCTCTTTTTACGACACAGATATGTTCCCGAGTCTCGTCAAAGCACGCTCAGGTGTTGATCGTCTCCAACACCGCGTCGCCGGTCTCTCAAAAGAGGACGTTCAAGTAATGCATGGACGTCTTGACGAGGTCCTTCGTGACTTTGACGGCACACAAAGCCTTGACTCCGGAAGTGGTGTCGACTGGCGAACGCTCTATCAGGTCATCGTGGATCGATATGCCGATCGACTTGAGATGCTTCAATACATCTTAAACTCGACGGATCCTACAGCTGAGAACTACTCTCAGAACTATACGCAGACCTTGGACAGCGCAATGTATCGACTACAGCTCATGTTCACTACGTACGCCCTCCGAACTGCACACCCGCCGGCTGTGGACACGGGTGCGGACAACGACTTGTCGTGGGCAAGTCCCGTCTACCAATATTGCGCTACCACCCACACATCTGCCTTGTACCCATCCAAATCTTCGTTCACAAAGTCCGAGCACTTGCTCTTCAATGCGCTGGAGAATACGAATCGCGAGATTTGTCGTGTGCTTGTCGGAATATGGGCTGAAGGAGTACAGGCTGGGGTCCACCCTGGCCTCCCCTTTCAACAGAGCGACGACCACGATGGCAGCGTTAGTCGTTGGTTACCGATGCTGGGTCGTTGGAAAAATGAGGTCGATGGTTTGATGGGATGGTTGGGGTGGAGTATTTGGCTTAAATGTCGACCTGCGTGTGGTATGGAGGTACGTTGACACTCGTCCCTTCTTCATCTGATCTATCTAATCACCCTGCGATGTGGACGCGATTTCAGGAGATGTGCTATATGCCAACGTGGCCTTGGTTCAAAATGAAACCACCTGCAATCTATAACGAGGGTGATTTCGGAGCAACTGGTTATGACGGTGACCCGGACCCGGAGGAGGAAGAATGGAGGAACCCGCTACCGCGTTGTATTCGACGTCTACAGCCATTCGACTGGCGCTTCTGAGAGCCTTTGGCCCTTCGTTTCTTGTTGCCGATTTACTAGTATGACATTCCAAAGTTGTGTCAAGTATACTGGTACATTGTATATATTCTTCGATTTTTAGAAATTCTAGACGATTATGAAGCTAATCTGCCATCTCCAATACCGGCGGACTGGTCCCTAAACACACGTTCATACGAACTCCAACTCCGCGACGTATCCAACATGCGATCTTGCCAATTCCCTTGCATATTATCCCATCGCTTCAATTACACAAAGTTTAACTCGTGCCCCTATGTGACCTCGCACCCCTAATGGATGCGGTTGATCCCTTGGCCGGCCCTGACCTGACTCTCGCGAGGTCAGGCCTGCAGCCCTTACTTACTGTATCTGGAGATGTTTATTCGTCGCCCTTGACTGGGACCTACCACTTCAAGCGGCTGTATAGAGTCATATGATAGCCACAACCATCAGACTGGCACCACCTTATCTTATCTCGACGGGCGCCGTGGTGACCTTCGTCAACCTTGGGAAACTGTAGGCCCTGACCTGACTTGACCTCCAGCTGCGGCAACACTACCTCGATCTCCCGACCATGCACAATATCTTGTCGGTGGTAGGTACATCATACATTGATCATAGTTAGTAACTTCAATGCATCACATCTAGCTAACGCACGCCAGATCACGAAGATCACCCACGATCTCCAAATCAATTCCACCTCTGTCGTCGTCATTATTCCACTCTACCTTGGATCTATCTGGCCTCACAAAGGACTCGTCCTTTGTCAAGATCGATTCCGAGATCTCCCATTTAGAGAAGAGGATCTTGGCCCTTCGTAACCTTCGCAACACCCTCCCGCCCATCTCTTCTCTCCCCAACGAAATCCTGTGCAAGATCTTCTTAATCAGCCATGATGTCGACGTGGATCCCCATCTAAATGTTCTTGAAAAGGGGAAAATAGAGTGGCGCCGGGTGGGTAAAACCCGCTTAGTTTTGAGCTGGGTTTCGCGCCACTGGCGGGAGGTGGCCCTATCTTACCCTGATCTATGGTCTTTGTTGACCAACGGAAAGATGGAATATAATCGGGCTTGTATCATTCGGAGCAAAAACCGTTACCTTACGGTATACCTTCGTGAGCGCCTCAACGACCATATCCAGGAGTGCCTTTCAGCGAGCAGTTTAAGTCTCCGGCATTTAACCCTGGATGATTGCGGCTTCAGTTGGGATTCACTCCCCATCTCCTCGACACTTACTACCCTCCATATCATTTACCCCAACACCCGTATCGCTGCTGAAACCTTAGCAGGCATGTTACGCACCGCAACATGCCTGCTCGATTGTAAGCTTATCTCGTGCCTGACGGGGACCAACGAAACATGGAGCCTTGCCAGCAGCCAGCGGATTCACCTTCCTAGTCTTCGGACCCTCACCCTTCATCTGAGGCCAACGCCCCTCTTCTTTGCCTTTTTATCCTTCTTTGACATCCCAAATTCCTCGATTGATCTTGCAACCCACGGTTACAAATTCTCAGCAGAATATTTTCACACCTCCCTCCGATTTTTCTCGCAGTATTGGAATAACACAATTCATTGGAAGTACAAAGACCTCCAGCACATTACTGTCGATTGCAAGTCAAATGGTTTCAATCTAGCCTTGTCCACTTCGCCGGTTGGGACGGCCGCGCCGGGTGAATCCCCTCGCTTCACTATGTCGATAGAGTCAGAAAACTTTGGAGATGAAGCCCAAGTGTTGGCCATCATATCACGCTACCTTTCATTCGAGCGATGCCGGCCGGTCAGTGTGCTTTTGAGGTCGGTTTCGCCCACGGTAGTGTACACCTTTGCTGGGGTTACAACTCCACAGGTGTTGCGACTTCAAAACGTTTTCGGATTGTCAGAGAACAGGCCTGACCTGGGCTCTGGGGAGTTTAGTCCGCTTTTCCCCCAGCTAAGTATGTTGGAAGTGGATTATAAACGCTATAGTTCGTTCCGAGAATATCTAGTTGGTGCCTGACGATAGGCTTAGATATTCAATTTCCTATCCTTCGAATTAGTTATCATTCTACAATGGAGCTCAACATGGAGGACGTTATGCTTGTTCACGTTATGACTTCGAGACAAAGGGGTCTTCGAGCGGTTTGGATAGACCATATGAATTTGACCTATTCACTCCTCAGCATCATACGTCCGTTTCCTGAACTTCCTCTCCAGCGGCTGCACCAAGCCCGCAGAAGGTCAGGGAGTCCACCTGGGATCGCTGAAGAGGAAACTCGTGCTTGCGTGCTTCGACTTGCTTTCATGTTTTTGATTTTTCAGCAAAACCGACAAACCTGGCCGAAACGTGAGTTTGATGTTATCGAGACTTGAGCTCTAACCTCTGCACCATCAGCGCTTCAGCTTGCAAAACAACTTGAGGCGAATTGGGGGGAGTGCGAGGAGCGAGGAGATATCAGATTAGATTAGATCGTTGATTGAAATTTGACAGGCAGTTGCGGTGGACCTTGTTTCCATCGCTATAACCTCGATCAAAACCTCGGTCCTAAGCTCATGCTCACTTATCTATGGCCACAGCAAAAACATTGATTTGGAAATACCCACCCTTTGCCCGTCGTTCGCCCCGGTACACCACTAGAGATGCCACGTCGAATACCAGGTCTCGTGGTTGCCTCATTGGCATTGTTGGCCACCTCGTCACTTGAAGTGCAGGTTCCGCTTCTCAGTTCAGAACCCACACCGGCGATACGAGGTCCACTGATTGAAGTTGGTGCTGGACAGTGGAATCTGAGTGTAGGACCAGAACCCGATAGTACTTCGCACCTTGTTTTTGATACCGTCGCCTCGTTACTCCAACGTTGGCCTAATACCCGATATCGAAATGGTACGTCACAAGATTCTCTCTTCAACTACTGAACCTGAACCCCTTGAATACTTTCGATAGGTCACAACGTAGTTCCTGGAATTATACCTGTCGGGACTCTCATTTATCACGGCCGAGAAACCCAAGAAATTCCAAACGGACCGGAATGGGTTGCTATGGATCCTGAACTTTCTCGGGGGTTCTGTGTTGGTTTTGGAGAATCGGGTTGTTGGCACTTGACCTTCGTATCGACACGGCCTTTGAAGGTCTTGTATTTCGATGGGAGTAGTGGGGCCAAGATGGCTGGAGGCTCCCTTGATACTCAGGACTATGTGGCTTGGAACAAAAGCCATCCGGAGTGGGTCCTCAACGAGAGGAAGAGAATTGCGGATCTATGTCATTGGGGGAAGAAGTATAACTTGGATGGGCTTTTCCGGTATGTCCACTTGTTCTTTTCGTATGGCTTTCTTCAATCGGCTATGACATAGGATGGCACCAGGCTTGTGAGTAAAGCAAGTCTCTTTGCGGTCTGAACACGTAACTCAGAATTAACTCTGTAATTTAGCGAGATTATGGTCTGCGATTTCACATCTGGAGTCCAACTTGTATCGTCCATACAACTCAACCCGGAGAGTGAGCCCTGGTTTCGTTCAGGTGACATTCCTCCCACACCGACTCGGGGATACGTTCCTCCACAGTCATCCCTTTGGCTCGAATACAAGATGGTGGAAGCTGGTACCTGGTACCATTTCTATCCTGGAGAAGGCCGCGTCAAACTCGACCTAACGCGTCTTATATCCTTCTACGACACCGACATGTTCCCCAGCCTCATTCCATTGCGTTCTGGACTTGATAGACTCCAACACCGCGTTGCAGGTATCTCCGACCGGGATGTGCAACAGTTTCATCAACGTCTTGATGAGGTTCTACAGGACTACCATTCTAGCGAGTCTTCATCCTTTACTTCGGGGAGTGTGGATTGGCGGACACTCTATCAAGTTACTAGGGACCGGTATGCCGATCGCCTTCAAATCCTTCAATACATCTTGAGCGCGACGGATCCTACGGCTGAAAATTACTCCAAGAATCATACGCAAACCGCGAGCAACGCAATGTATCGACTCCAGCTTATGCTCACGACGTACGCCCTCCAAACTGCCCGCCCACCGACCTTGGACACAGGTGTTGACAAGGACTTATCCTGGGCAAGTCCCGTCTACCAATATTGCGCTACCACCCACACATCTGCCTTGTACCCGTTCAAGGCCTCGTTTACAAAATCAGAACATTTGCTCTTGAGCGCGTTGGAGGGTACAAATCGCGAGATTTGCCGTGTCATCGTCAGGCTGTGGGCTGAAGGGATAGAGGCTGGTGTCGATCCTGGGCTTCCTCTTTGGCCAATAGGACGTGGTGACGGCAATGTTACTGATGAGTATTGGCTACCGATGCTGAAACACTGGAAGAATGATGTGGAAGGTTTGATGAGCTGGTTGGAGTGGAGTATCTGGCTTAAATGTCGACCGACATGTGATATGGAGGTACGTCCACACCCGTCTTAACTTTTCTTTCAAAAAGGCCTGATGTCTCGGTGTGTCACGTAGGAGATCTGTTATATGCCGACCTGGCCTTGGTTTAAAAACACGCCTTGGCCTACATTCGATTCGGCACCACGCGCAAAAGGATCTCTCGCCCCTGGCCTTGGTGACCCAGACGAAGAGGAGTGGAGGAATCCGTTGCCGCGTTGTATACGGCGTATGGAGCCCTTCGATTGGCGTAACCCGTAGTCGTCTCACTACAAATCCATTGGGGAGTGGTAATATTTTGTCAGACAGACTGTAATTACCAGGCGTACGAGCAAGAGCACCGTAAGACTGCGAGGAGTCGACCCTCGCAGCCCGATCTATAACCATGGACTCGGTCCTGCCAGGCGTCTGTCGTGGCCCATTTTCTAAGTTTATAGAGGGGACCTAGGTTCCATAAACCGGTGTTGCGATGCTGACTGCGGTTAAGATCAGATCAGACTACACTTGAAGCTGTCGCCATGCCGCTTGATATGATTCCAGCCCGCTGGTAAAATACCTTGCAACACTGACTGCAGAATGCTGCTCACTATCTTTTCCTACGATAAACGTTGTCGGGGATGACACCCGCACCTCTCACCTCACTAGTGCTATTAGGACTATCTACTTCAGCACTTGGGGCGCCTTTCTCATCATCACCAATCGCGACGCCCCCAAGGACTGGTCCATTGATTGAAGTAGACGTGGACCTATGGAATTTGAGCGCCAGACCAAGTGTTGATAGTACTTCACACCTCGTCTTTGACACGGTGGCCTCGTTACTCCAACATTGGCCCAATACACGCTATCGAAATGGTATGTTTGCATTTGCCCCGCCCTGGAAATGTTCTCAACTTCCGGCGAATTGATTACCGCCGTTTCTTTTGATCTTTCGATAGGCCACAATATTGTTCCAGGAATCATACCTGTCGGAACTCTTCTGTATCGTGGTCAATCAGGACAAGAAATTTCAGACCAACCGGATTGGATTGCCATGGACCCCGAACATTCTCGTCCGTTTTGTGCAAATTTCGAGACGTTTGGTTGTTGGCACTTGAGTTTCGTTGCGGTGAGGCCTTTGAAGATGTTATATTTTGATGGGAGTAGTGCAGCCAAGATGCAGGGGGGTCCGATGGATACCCAGGACTATGTTACTTGGAACGCGACTCGCCCTGAGTGGATTAACATTGCAAGTGAGAAGATGAGAATTGTAGAGCTGTGTAACTGGGGGAAGAGGTATCAATTGGATGGATTTTATCGGTATGTTTATCACACTTAAACGTGATGCGTAGCTTTCTCAACATGTTACGATCTAGGATGGAAATGGACTTGTGAGTCGATGCATTCCCTCTCCCGATGAGTGAGGCCTTGACTTAGGATATAGTGAGATTATGCTCTGCAATTTTACTTCTGGAATTCAACTGGTATCATCCGTACAACTCAACACGGAATTCACTGAACCGAAAGAAATTCTCCACGGTATACCCCGCCCCTCCGACCGTGGATCGCTGCGTGACAATTATCAAGTTCTGCAAGCCGGCTCTTGGCATAACTTCTATCCAGGAGAAGGCCGCATCAAACTTGACCTGACACGGCTCATATCCTTCTACGACACAGACTTGTTTCCTAGCCTTGTCCCAGTGCGCTCTGGTGTTGATCGTCTCCAACATCACATCTCTGGGATCTCAGACAAAGACGTTCAAGTCTTTCGTGCGCGTCTTGACGAGGTCCTTCGTGACTTTGAGAATACACCGGGCATCCAATTGGACTCGACCTCTGGGATCGATTGGCGAACCCTCTATCAAGTCATCGTGGATCGATACGCGGATCGGCTTGAAATGCTTCGATATATCTTGAATTCCACGGATCCTACGGCTGAAAACTACTCCAAGAATCATACGCAAACCGTGAATAAAGCAATGTTTCGACTCCATCTTATGCTCACAGCGTACGAGGACCGAACTGCGCACCCACCGACTATGGACTCAGGTGTGGACAAGGACTTATCCTGGGCAAGTCCCGTCTACCAATATTGCGCCACTACTCATACATCTGCCTTGTACCCATTCAAATCCTTGTTCACCAAATCAGAGCATTTGCTCTTGAGCGCGTTGGAGGGTACAAATCGCGAGATTTGCCGTGTCATCGTCCGGCTATGGGCTGAAGGGATAGAGGCTGGTGTCCCTCCTGTCCTTCCTCTTCGGCCAATAGGACGTGGTTACGACGATGGTCCTGATGTGGATTGGCTACCAATGCTGAAGCACTGGAAGAATGAGGTCGAAGGTTTGATGAGCTGGTTGGGGTGGAGTATCTGGCTTAAATGTCGACCTACATGTGGTATGGAGGTACGTTCAGTAGTTCTTCCTTTATTGAACTACCTATGACCTGGAGGTGAATTTAGGAGACTTGTTACCTGCCGACATGGCCTTGGTTCAAATCAAACCCTCTTTCAATTTCCGAGGCACCACTCTTGGGCGATTTCGGAGCCGCTGGTGATGACAATGACCCAGACCCGGACAACGAAGAATGGAGGAACCCACTACCGCGTTGTATACGACGTCTAGAGCCTTTCGACTGGAACTTCTGATTGGTATTGAAGTCATCGTTGCGGATTTATTAATATATACCTCCCAGAGTTATGTACATAGAGATCTGGGTGTAACGTAACGCATCGGGTACATTGCTCTGTCTTTAGAGGATCTAGACGATATTGAGTTGATTTGCGCCATCTCCAATATCTCCAGACTCGTTTTCATCCATATCAAACATACACTCATCCCACTCCCAACCCCCAACCTCACCCAAAACGCGACCCTGCCAATCACTTTGTATGTCATCCCACTGCTTCTCAACAAAGTTACAAAATTTGACTCGAGGATCTACCAAATCCTTCAAAGATTTGTCTCTGAACCCGAGAGAGCGGAGCGACAACAGCAGGCAGATGTTGGACTCGTAGTCAAAATCTAAAAGGTGTTGGATGACACTCGAAGGCGTATTAACTGATAGATACATGGGCGGTGAATCGCCCCGGCTATGAGATTCGTGAGCCTCTTGAACCAAGTCCCTGTCAAATTTTAAGACACGGAGGAGCGTACGGAGATAGCGTAATTTGGGACAGTGAGTCGCGATGATCTGGCTGGGAAGGGCTGTGATCTCTGCTGTAACTCGAAGCCGCTCTAGTGCTGGAAATAGAACTTGGGAAGGTGAACCAATTGATACGTATGGGCGTGGCACGGCCCATGTGAGTTCCTGGAGCCGTGGCATGGGGAGTGGGGGGAGGACGGGAAAGGAAGAGAACCCGTCATCGACGTGAACAGAGAGCACGAGGAGTGAATCATCACATAACTGGAGGATTCCGTAAAAGGCTCTCAAGAAGACTCTTCCAAAGTATGAAGACCCTCCTTGATCCGCTGGTACGAGGCAGCCTTGGAGAGGATGATCTGAAGGTAGGTCCTCCTCAGGTAATTCGAGAGCGTTTCTTTCGTCCTCTAGTTCGTTCAATTCCTCTTTGGACAGGGGCTCCTCTTCGTCATCGCTATCTTCTTTGACTTCATCCTGATCGAAAATGCTATGAGGAGGCGAGTACTCTCTGTCGCCTTTCGATTGATGGAGCGTGCTATCAAAGCTAGCCGAATCACCGTTCTTCGAGGAGTCTTCAGTATCGGAATCTGTTTCATAGTAGGATTCGTTCTCCCAATTCGACTGTCTGCTATAGGTCGACCTCCACAAGCCATCGAAGGTGATACATAGATATTGAATGCGACGTAGATTGGGAGGTGTACGACACAGAAGGTCATAGAATTTAAGTATGTACTTGAGGTTTTGAAGAGAAATGGATTGGAATTTATATGGCGTTGAAAGAGCGTTGAACATCCTGGATGTCCGTGAAAGCGATTGTCCGGTATAACCGTTGTCTCGACAACTGAACTCGAAGATCTTGCTCCAGACTTCAAATGGTAAAATTGGTGCTTCCATGGGCTATCTTTCAACTGCACAATCTTTTGACGATTTCAATATCGATCGTCAGTTGACCGCGAATATGGAACTAACCTTTCAGCAGGATATTATCCAGATGCAGTTGAGGTTTCCTTCGACGATCCTGCAGTCTGCAGTAGGTGTGGCACCAAGTCAGAGTAAACGAAAGCCAGTGCTTTCACTGTCAGGCTTTCAACCCTTCGCGCCAACTTCGCGCTTGGTTTCGCTTCTTTTCTTGCCAATGCCGTATTTGTCGCTGTCGTTGAGCTGAGTTTGAAATGACCTCTCCTCCCCACGATCCTGTCGCTCGTTCCCTCACATTTATCTCGTCCACTTATCGCATTATCTTGCAGATAAAGAATGCTGGAAAACTGAATCATACGTTTGAGTCCGCGCAAACCCACCTCAATTGAAAATCAAACTCCGCCTAGGCAACTCCCCCAACGCGAGTTGCGTTTACGGCAACTTACGCAATCGCAGTGTTGGTTTGATGAGACAGTCTAAGTTCATCACTGTTGCCTACTCGTCCGTCCGGCTGCTGAGAATCTAGTAAGTCGTCGACTCTTCAAAAGCTTTGAGGTTGGATAAAGAAGTTTAACTGCAGCTACTGACAGCGGACACTGTTCGCCACCATGGCCACCGACTCGCGATCGGAACTTCCTCCAGAGGTCTGGAGTAGAGTCTTCGAGTACACTTGCATGGACGACGGCACCATAGGACGCTCGCTCTCCCTCGTATCCAACCTCTTCTACCATGCCTCGGCTCCATACAAATTCCAATCAATAGCAGTCAAACCCGGGCATCTGAAATATATCGTCAAATTTCTCGAGGTCCTGCAGAAGGCAACACCCATCCAGAGGCGGGTGAGGTATCTATTTCTAGGAAATAATGGTATACTTCCGTCGAATGGGTCGTCGACGGAGAGCGAGGACGATCCAAGGGACGGATATTCAAGTAGCGATACGGAAGATTCATGGGACGACGACGATTCTGATGTGGACGATGAAGCCACCGACTTGGGATGGGATAGCGACACGGAATGGGCACCCATCACAGAGGAGGACCTTCAGGACCTTTTAGAAGACGCAGAGTACTTCACGTCACCAGAAGCGGCTGAGTACTTGTCTCTGGTTCCAGAATCTATCGAGACCATGGAAGACATCAATCGCCTCGATGTTTTGATGCTCGACGTTATCCACGCCATTTTAGAGCTTTGCTCTGAATCAATCCTATCCTTATCAGTCTCCGTCAAGAACTTCGACGAATGTCGCGGAGGATATGCACCCATCTTCCCTAATGTCCGGCTCCCACTTCTGAAGGAGTTGACCTGGATCATCCCCATCCCGGATGGGCGAAGAGCTTTGCACTATAAACGAGACCGTAACCCACCACCTCCTGGTCAACGAATCCTATTCCCTTCTTTGACGCGTTTTCATGTGGCCTTCCCTATCGACGAAGTCAACCGTCTCTGGATTGAACTTTGTTGTCCAAACCTCCGATACCTTCGAACGGAGTTCCAGGAGGAGCTGCTCGGCAGTGCGGTGCAGATGGCTCTAAATAACTCCACAGGCGAAGGGACTCGCAGCAGCTCTCCCGGTGGCCCTGTTCAAATATCCATGCATACACCGTCCAGTGTTAAGCTACACCTGATTGATGTTTGTCTCCAGGATACCTGGCTTGGCGGCTACACTGTGGAAACTTATTGCGATATCTGGCGGGAGTTCGAACTTGGGAGGAAATACGACTTGGAGAAGAGGGTCGTGTTATCCGCTCAACGGAGGGATAACTGGAGGATGACAGAAAGGGATTGGAAGAAAAGGAAGTTGGGAAAATTAGGTAGGGTTGGATTTCGGTGGAAACAATGCCCGTCGTACGAGAAATGGTTGAGGGAGGCCAACTCCGAATCTTCAAGCGAATACGACGAATAGATGTGCATTCATGGATACCTCAGGAGACGCGTCGAATGGCAGCCAATAGAATGAATTTAGTGAAGGCTCCACGCGGTATATCTGCCTGCTAGACGCGTTATTTGGATCACGACGCGCTGGTCAAAGATTTTTTTTGCAGAATGGAAGGAATATCCATTAAGAGAGTCAACATAACAATACAGTTGCTACTTGGTCCATGCGCTACAAAATCTTCCGTGGATTACAGGAGGGTCGTGTTCAGTTCTTCACTTCCACGGCGGCGAAAGGGTAATCAAGGTAACCCTTCTCCCAACCCTCCGTTTGTCCAGGAAGATAGAAAGTATTCCGATCGTACTTGGTCCAAGGAATATCTTTCTGGATCCTAACTGGGAGGTCGGGCTGAAGATTGACATGAGCGAGTGCAGATACGAAGAAAAGTTGTAAAAACTGACATTTGATATAAACCAACGGCCAGAGGCGATGATATCACCCTTCTCCTCAGCCCTTTTCAAAGCTGATTCTCGGATATAACCGCCTGCACTTATCAACGGCTTCGGATTCCATATATCGCGAATGAAGTCGTTAGACTTTGAAGCCAAGACGGTCTCCACATCCTCTGTCCCGTTGACGCGGGGCTCAACAACGTGGATATATGCGAGATCCGGCTGTCTTCGTTTGATCGTGGTGACGAGGTGACTGAACTGTGGGACAGGATCCTTCATCCCCATATCTAAATTGACAAGTTCGAATGAGCGTTTGAACGAAAAGGAAGAAACGAGAGAGAATATACCGTGAATCTGGGCCCATGGACTTAACCGTAGGGCAGTTCGTCGAGGACCAGCAGCCTTGGCAACGGCGTCAACAACTTCCAAAGCAAATCGACTCCGGTTCTCGATGCTACCACCGTACTCGTCAGTTCGGTCATTGCTGACGTCTTGCAAGAACTGATCGAGCAAGAACCCATGAGCACCATGGATCTCCACACCGTCAAATCCGGCGCCTAGTATCGCGTTCTTGGCAGCTTGGACATAGAGTTGGATGTATTCTTGTATTTCAGCCTTGGTCAAGGCATGCGGTATGGCTGGTGCAGTCTCGGGTGAGATGGGTATCGAACTCGCCCCAACAATAGGGAAGTCACCCAATTCTCGAAGAGCTTCAAGGTTCGCGGCACGACCAAGAGCCCAGAGTTGTAAGAAGATGTAGGATCCTTTGGCGTGGACGCCATCAACAACCTACAAGTAGGAAAAAGCGCATATAGTCAGCGATTTGGAAGGAAAAGTGGGTATATGCGACGGCATGGGACATACCTGCTTCCAAGCATCTATTTGCTCCTGGGTGTAGATTCCAGCTGCATTGGGAAATCCACCAGCTTGACGCGCAATGGTGGTAGCCTCGGTGATAAGAAGTGTACCGGGTGTACTTGCTCGTTGTTCGTAATACGGCTTGACGAGGTGAACCAAGGGAGCCTGGGTAGCTCTGTCGTTACGCGTTCGAGTTACAGGTGCGAGAGCGAGACGATGGCGGAGGGTGATATCTCCGACGGTGATAGGTTGGAAGAGCTTTGGTTGAGTGCTCATTGTATGAGAAGTAGCTGGGCTATCGGTGTAAAAGGCTATTGTGTTGGTGCTGGGTGAGATGGGACTCGAGACGAGGTGAAGAAACGTACTCTACTGGCCCCATCTTCAGGCATTTTGTACCTCTCGACCCTCGACTCGCAACAAGCTTCATCCTGGAACAGATTTCGCTTCGACAAAAGTCTTGCTGACATAGAGCTGATTCATCCGTCACAGGAGAGAATTCCACCATGACTCGACACCTTCCAAGAGAGAATCTCCATCAACTTTGTAAGATGAGGTGAATAAGACGGGGGTAAAGATAGAACGGAAACAGATTATGGGAGACCACAAACGGCGACTGCTTCGTCATCGACCCGCAATCGTAAGTTACTTGCTCGGCTATTCCCGAAGGCTTCGAACTTCCAACGAGTCGATCTTTTTAAGGACGTTTTGGGCATGATAGTTGGGCCTATTGCATAGTATTCATACATAGATAGGTGACTGGTTATTATAATACGTCAAAGAGATCAGAGCCGTTAAACCTCCATCAAGGTTGATGAGGGGTACAGAGAGATGGAACATATTAATCTTGTTGATGCCCGAGCACTGGGAGCATCGCAGTCGCGTCTTGCCATAGCATCTCATCGACACAGCCTGATGGGTTTCTATTCGGATGATACTGAAGGGTATAAGTGATTATTTAGATAGATTGCGATATGTATAAATAGAAGAGATGAAACCTACTTTATACAAAATGCTTTCTCTTCACCCGCCTGTTACCAAGGTCGCACTTCGAGCTTAAACCGGGGCGCAAGGGTCAACCAAGGGAGACATCCGGCGATGGCGCCCAAATGTTCAGTTAGTGTCAAAAATTGTAGCCTCGGTGTGATTGGGGATGTACGGCTCACTTGCGTCAAACCTGGATCAAGTATGGACGACAGTGTGAGAGCGGTTAGCCGTGGCATCCCATCGAGAATGCTAAGCAGCATGTCGACGGCTGAACGCTTGATGTTTAGCCTGCCGGCGGTGATGACTAGTTCCACCATGTTGGAAAGGGAAAACAGCCATTCGTAGGATTTGAAGCAGCACCATTCGAGAGATAGATACCGCAAGGAACCGGGAAATACTGTACGAGTGGTGGATTCCCAATTATAAGCGTAAACTTTGTCGAGAGTGAGGTTCGATGTTCCAAGATGGGGAAGGAGGAACCTCGACCCCCAGACATCCAGGGAGAACTGCAAGAATCAAATTCTGAAATTCTTTCTTATCCCAGTTATGCATTGTATCTGAACCATCGAAGAGCTCCAATGCAGCTTGCCCAGAATGCTTCAACATTTCTTGGGAGTATGGAAGGTTTTGTGTAAGAATGGTGGTATACAAGGTTTTGCAGCTCTGCGCAATGTTTCTCCAGTGTTGTGAAATATGGGTGACCTTGATCCACTGAGTGAGTGATGTGACCCGTCTACCACTTCCGCGATAGAAGCCTTGGAATTGCTTGAAGATTTGGGCCATCACTTCCGGTGGCAGGCGATGAATGAGTGACAGGGTATTGCGAGTGGAGCGGAGAGATCTGATACGCTCCTGGAGTACCAGAATCTGTTGATCAATATTATCTCTAGCCTGATCTAGAGCGTCGTTATCCATCGCGCTGTTGTGTAGTGAGAGTTGGGCAGGCGGAGTGGGAGTGACAAAGTAGCGGTGCAGAACAAAGAAGCGGACGCGTCGTGCCATCACGACATGTAAGGTACGGGGTGATGCGTGACTGCCGCGTCAACGCCGGCCCTCGAGTCGCCGGTGCCACACCGTCCTGATTTCAAAGTTCAAACTCGACGACTGGCCGCCAATTGCACCTGCACATCACTTCTGGTGGTAGGAGCACTAGAATATTTGTATAAAGCTTTGCACTCACTAGTTTTGTGTCCATCACCCGGTGAGTCGCCGGCCTTTCTCAGGCTGATGTCGGCTTGGACAATTGCTAAACACATTTCCCACTGCTAGTTAGCTCTGACCGGTGCCACCACTATGGCGACAGAACTTCCTCCCGAAGTCTGGGGCAGAATATTCGAGTACACCTGCATGGATGATGGCACTATGGGACGTTCTCTTTCTCTCGTATCCATATTCTTCCACCATGCCTCAGCTCCCAAATTCCAATCGATAGCAGTTAAACCCGGCCATCTCAGACATATTCTCAAGTTTCTCGAAGTCCTGCAGAAGGCAACGCCCATCCAGAGGAGGGTGAGGTACCTATTTCTAGGAAGTAATGGCACAGTAACATCGAATGGATCGTCGACGGAGGGCGACTATGATCCAAAGGATGGATATCCAAGTCCTGATACGGATCAGTATTTGGACTTTCCTGACTCTTGCCATGACGACTCCGATGAGGGCGATGAAGAAGATCCTGATTTGGAAAGCGATAGCAACATAGAATGGGCACCCATCACAGAGGAGGAGCTTCAGGATATCGTAGAAGATGTCGACTACTTCAAATCCCCAGAAGGAGTTGACGCCTCGTCTCTGGTACAAACAACCGAGAACACGGTAGACGACATGACACAGCTCGATATCCTGACGCTGGATACCATTCATGCCATATTGGAGCTCTGCTCTGAGTCCATCCTTTCCCTCTCGGTCTCCGTTAAAAACTTTGTCGAACCACATGGCGGGCATGCATTTATCTTCCCCAGGATCAGGCTCCTACTTCTACAGGACTTAACATGGATCATCCCCATCTCGTACACACTACAAGAAGGGTTCAGACGTAGACATCCGAGAATCAAGGAACCGGACCCACCATCTCATGACCAACCAGTCCTATTTCCTTCCTTACAGCGCTTCCATGTCGCCTTTCCTATCGAAGGAGCCCATCGGCTTTGGCTTGAACGTTGTTGTCCAAGGCTCCGATACCTTCGAACCGACTGGCAGGCAGATCTATTTGACAGGGCGGTACGGAAAGCTCTGAATGGCCCTGCAGGCGATACGGGCACTGCAAGCGTTGCCCACATATCCATGCATACGCCGTCCAGCGTTGAAACTCACTTCATTGATGTCTCTCTTGAAGATGAGTGGTACGGTCACATGTCAGCGTATAAGGCGATCTGCGAGGATCTCGGGGTTGGGGAAAGTTGTCATATCGAGAGTAGGATTGTTTTAGCTGCTAAACGACGAGACGACTGGAAGATGACAGTAAAGGATTGGGAAGAGAGGAAACTAGGGAATTTGGGTAACCCCGGATTTCGGTGGAAACGATGTCCGTCGTATGGTAGGTGGTTGGAGGAGGTCAATTGCGGGTCTCTGAAAAATTACGTCGAAGAATAGGGCTCTATTTATACGCAGTTCAATAGAGCTTCGTGCAACCTTCCGAGTCGATACTAGGTCGCGCCCCTCGGAGTTATCCGCAGTGTCATTGTAACGCTCACGCGCGCACTTTGAAACAACGCGACGCGATCTTATCCAGGTCATCTCCTACGCGATACACCTCGTATTCAAGCCTCAAAACCGGTTCTCACTCATACGCCTAGGCAACTAATGGGCGAGGAACCTTTTCCACCTGAACTATGGAACGAAATCTTCGAGTCGAGCTGCATAGATGGTGGCACCACAGGCGTTTCTCTCTCTCTGGTGTCTAAATCGTTCAATATAATCTCGGCGCCATTCAAATTCAAATCTGTTTCCCTTCGGAGCGTCAAGAGCGTCTCTCTATTTCTGGACAATCTCGAGAATACTCCGCCGCGTTTCCGTTATGTTCAATATCTCAATATCGGGCTAGATAGCGACGCTGTGGTGGGTGCAACTTTTGTTCTGGGGTCCCCGCTTTGAGCGCTTTGGAGGATACTGAAAGGATGACATCATAGGCAACCTTTCTTTCTACAAGTACCGATCCTGAAATCAAGAAATTATACAAAAACCTACTCAAAATATTCGAATTATGCGCCGACCGCCTCCTCATCCTTTCCGTCCGGCTTCATCATCCGGAGTGGAGGATTTCTGCGACTACCGGACTTTGTCTTATCCCGCTGGGGAGCATGCCCGAATTTTGTATGCCTTCGCTCGTCGAGCTTACCTGGATAGTCATCCCTCATGAAAATGTTGAATGGTCATCACCATGCTCTCCTGAGGAAATGACCTTCCCTCCTTCCAAATGGAGGCCCATGGGCCCAATTCGATTCCCATCCCTAGAGCTTCTATACCTTGATATGACCGTGGAGGAAACGATGGATGCAAAGATCGCCTACCACTGTCCCGAGCTTCGCTACCTCCGCTCACAACTGGATACTTTCTCGTTCATGGGATCATTCCGCTCGCAAGCACTCCGACCAGCCCCATGGAGATGCGACCCGGAACTTGTGTGGAAGTTTTACCCAGGGCCCGGACGAGCTGCCTCCGAGTCGAACGAATCAGATCCTACCACCCCAACCGTTCGATACATACTGGACGTCCCCATTCAGACCAGGTATCTCGAACATTATCTTGAACGTCGTAACATCGGATATCAAGATATCAAAATATGCTTGGGACCTGAATGCGTTTTCAGTTTTCCTCTGGCACCGGATCCGGATTCTAGGGACCGCAATTGGGAAGACAGGGTGCTGGGCAAGCAAGGCTATTGGAGATATGAAGAATGGGTCTTTGAACCCGAACCAGTGCAAAACCACGATTATAGCAAACGCGGTACGAATTTTTGGCATTAAATATTCATAGCTGCCTGGCATTTCACTCGGTATCTGAATACCGCGTCGCACCTATTCAAGAGAGAGAATTTTCGCGTTCAGTCCTCAGTCCCTTTTCATTATTACTATCACGAACATATACGCATACAACATCTGTATCTAATGCACTTGGCATCGTGTAACAAACTACGTAGACATCCCAAGATTAGCGGTCTTGATCTCCATTGATGAATGAAGAACTTGTCTCGACGATAGATAGTCACTTTCAGGAGGCTCAAAGCGAGATTGGGTACTCCCAATTTAATCCAAAAACAAAGCGGCGACATATCAGTGAACTGACCAGCAGGGCCGCGGTCCGTGCGCTTATATTGCCGCCTCGTGTCCAAAATGGGAAATTGATCGGCGTCACACCTTCCCGACCCGGTCACAACGGCACAACCAGACCTCTTCCCGCCGCCGTCATCTTGCCCCAACCACCTTCAACCACCTCCTGCTGTCTTTGTGTAGAACAAAGTCATAAGGAGCCCAAGCTCTAGCTTTGATCTTTTGAAAACCCAAATCATATTCAATTCCTTGGACAACTAGGCGCTTTCAAAAAACCCCAAGAATGCCTCCACAACCGGGCATGTTTCCTTTGCCCTATTCCCATAAATCAAGACCAGGTTCAACGTATCCAATAAACGATCATCTAAATGACGTCGTTATGGGATATTCACACCATGGAGGGCCAGTCGCAGGTCCCAGTTCAAGAATACATGGTGTGTGTCCAGTTTATGTGGTTCCACGTCTTTTTTTAAACGCAACACTTACACTTGGAACCCCACTTGCTCAGTCATGCCAAACATGGACGATGGAAAACGAGAGAAACGAAAGAGAGAGATATCGGGGAAGTTGGGGAAGGAGATGAGCGATAGGCGCGACGAGTATGTTCCTTTTTCCTCTCATTTCTGTTGGCCCATCTCATAAGTCCTCGCTTTATCGAAGAAGTGGACGTCATTTTACCGAAAGTATATCAATGCTACACGGAACCGCCCTTCAACTCTCTACACGTCCCGAAGTGGTCCCACTCTATACCCTTCGTCTATACCCTTTGACCATCGAGCGGTCTGCTATCCTCGCTCAACTTGAGTTCGAGGAAAAGCACGCCGTTGAAGGCGTACAGACCGCATATGATGAGGAAAGAGAGAGGGTTGAAGACGAGTGGCGACGTGGACGAGATCGTGTGAGAGAAAGACTGATGGAGGGTATCGAAGAAAGGAGAAGGCGGGCAAGAGAAGATAAAGAAGGAGAAGGAACTGTTGGAGGTTTGTTCCTTTTGCTCTTCTGATTCTATGCGGTCATTCTCAATTATTCGTATTCTCAACAGATGCTGCGCTGGACGCCCAATCTCGTCCACACATCACGCGGAAGCTGCGAAACAAACTAGGGACTTCACCACCACCAACACCTCTCAACGGCTCAGGGAGCAACACCGGCCCACCAAACCCTCTCGCCAATGGTGGTCCGGGTGCTATCAGCCATCTACCAATAACTACGGGTCCATTCCTGAACCCACATTCTCTGTCCGTGGATGAAATCCCCTCACCATATACCCTCCCGCTCACCTCAACCACTCTCCCTAATGGAAGCGGTAACAGTGGTGCTGGTGGAGGTGGTGGAGGCGGCGGCGGCGGTGGTGGCCGAAGACGACCAAAAGGCGGAGGTGGTCATCAAAACCAGATTATTGGAGGGTTGGGAAAGAGTATACCCATGCTGAGTCAGAACAAGGAGAGCGAAATCGAGAGTGATTTAATTGAGATTCGGAGAGGGAGTAAGAGGAGGAGAGTTACGACTGCTAATGTTGGAAAGGGGAATATGTAATCCGTAATGTGATGAACTCGTTAGGATGTGTGTTCTAGTAGGACCATTGGAAGGTTACCCTTGTAGAGGATAATCACCTCGCATATACAGACATGTAACGCCTCAACATGATATTTGAATTGTTCAAAGTCCTTGACTTGAATTGACCACACTTTTTGGAGTTGTATGCAGTTACTATAATATTACAAGGGTGGTCTCGGGAGCCAAACGCATCAGGCATCGTCAGGTTCGACCTCAGCCGTCCACTCGTCACATTTCCAACATCCTTCACCGCCCAACACGCGTTCTTGCCAATAACTATTCCTTGAATCCGAATCTTGAGCCAAAGAAAAACTAAGAACGCGTTCGGGTCCCAAGGCCATCTTGAGGTCTTTCACCCGAATATCACCCAACTCGAGGCAACCCGTCAGGAGTGACTTTTCTGTCGGCATATCCAAGATATGTAGGAAGACTGATGGAGGTGTGTTGAATGGTTCGATTGGGATTATGCCTGATGTTGATACCAACATCTCGCGAAAGCTCGTAGGGAAGTAGATACAGTTGCCATAGCCATGGGGCTCGGAGTTTAAGCCGGAGAATGCTATCACCAAGTTCATGAACGAGGCAAGGTCCATTTGTGAGCGGAGAAAACGGAGATTTGGGACGTGATAGGCGATCTTATGGATGTCTTGAAAGGTCGTCTCGATGTAGACAGCCTCGAGGGATGGGAATCGGATTGATTCCAGGGGCTCTGCCTCGAACAAGGTAGGATCGGACCAAGACTGCGGTTTGCCACTGTCGGAGGGAGTGACGATCCAGGTGAGTTCGCGAAGAACAGGCATAGAGATTTCAGGTAGGACGCCCAGAGGGTTAGGCCTGAATTTGGATTTGGCAGAAGCAGGCCACCCCGCATGGAAAAGGCGAACAGACAGGATCAAGAGCGTGCGTGCACAGAGTCCGAAGATCTTGCGTATGTCCTTGTATAATTGATTGATGTCGGAGCCGTCATGATCCATAAGAAAGTTGGCCTAATAGGTCAGGTCTTCAGTGTCACCCAAAACGGTCCTGAGGTCGAAGGTTGCACCCACCATATCCTCATTATCAAGCCCAATGTTAAGATATCGGATGCAACGGATTTCAGGCGGAGAGTTCTCAAGAACGCCTAAAAAAAGAGAGATACGATCGACCTTTTGAATGGAAACAGATTGAAGCTTGAATGGCGCCGAGAGGGTGTTGAACGACTTGGAGACCAGAGAAAGAGAAATGCCAGTAGTGCCATCGTCTGTACAGCCCAACTCGAAGATACTCGACCATAATTCAGGTAGTAGAGGATCCTCTTGCATTATTCGCCGAGGTGGGTTGGTTTATGATATATGAGCGACGAAAGAAAAGTTAACAAGGTCCTGGTGGGAGGAAGAGACCAAAAGGAATCGATGCTGAGTTGAACTTGAAGGGAGCTGTTGTTGTTTGTGACAACCTGTCTAGATCTGCAGTGTGTGGACTCCAGTGGCGGATAGTGGACCTTCATATTCACTTCTCCCAGTGACGCGATAGTAATGGAAGTTATCTTCGATTGGTCCTTATAATGTAATGTCAAAGAAGACAGTTACCCAGCATATATCCAGGTTCACAATATAACGTTTGCGGCCAGCTCTCTTTCCTTTCCACCGCCGGCAGTTCTTCAACATTCCACTAGTCATTCTTCAGAAGCTTATCATCTAGAGCGTAAGATTTAGACATGGATCGATACGTCGTGCTGAGAAGTCACTTACCCTCTGATCGTACGACAATTGAATTGCAATACCATCAGTCGGCTCACAATAGCATCGTTTCGCTCTGTGCATCTGACATATCATATAATACGCTGTCGAGTCTGAAGTACAAGAATTAAGCAACGACCCGCAACTTGTGCTACCCAATAAAAGACTCCGAAATAAAAGCACCCTCCATGGATCCGGACTGGCAGGTAGGAGTCGACTACCCACCTACAGTAAAAACAAACACTCAGCACGGCCCTTCGACGTCAAGGGAGGGGAAATTACCCACCTAAAGTTCATCAAGAAAGGACCTTCGCATAAAGCCGGGGGGACGTGCAATTGCGGAAGCAACGCAAGGAAAAATCAAAAGGTTGTGTTGGGAGTCGCAGCCGCCCTTCGAATGTGTTATGCATCTCATCAAGCCGAAGCCACCCAAGTCCTCGATGATCCGCCTATGAATAAACAGTTAGCATGACCTCATGACATCAAGGAAGAGGAGACTACCCACCGACAACTCATCGAGAAAATAAATTTGCACAAAGGCGGGAGGGGTGCGATCGCCGAAGCAACGCGAGGAAAGATCAAAAAATTGTGTTGACTATGCAACGGAAGTCATAACCCAAACTCTCAAACCCAGGCCTCGACCAGCGACAACCCAGATGAGAGGACTTGAAGTTCGGATATGACCCCCACTCTTCGAATGCGCAATGCATCTCATCGAGCGTAAGCTGCCCTTCGAATGC
>ML208333.1:0-11111 GCA_004369065.1 Pluteus cervinus | reverse complement strand
TCCTCAGTCCCTTTTCATTATTACTATCACGAACATATACGCATACAACATCTGTATCTAATGCACTTGGCATCGTGTAACAAACTACGTAGACACTAGGTACCTCCGCGATGCTCCGGTTATCCCTTGCCGCACCAGGCCAACAGTCTGACCCAGACAATCGAAATTATGTTACATGACAACACGTGACCCACTGATATTACGCCCGGCCACACGTGCGTCTCACGCTCCCTTTCTTACCTTTTTGAACCATTGCGACAATCCCATCAACAACAACATGTCCCAAAGCAGGAAACGAGCGCACTCGCACGATGCTCAGGTATGTCCTAAATCCCTTGACAGACCCCTTCTGAATCCAATTCCGCATAGGGTACCGCGAAGACGCAGCGCGTCACACGCTCGCAGACAGCCCCCGAGCGAGCACGAGGTTTAAACTCGGTAAGTCCACACCAGCCGTCCAATGCGCGTACGTTAACAATCGCAGCCCACGACCGAGCTCCCCCCCCGCCAGCCCCAATTACGTCGGCAATTTCGCCCCCTCCCGCAAATCCGCACCCCCGCGTTGACTTCTCGTGCCCCCGTGAGTAACTCAAACCGTTTTCCTCAGATCCAACCTGATTAGGCCGCAGGGTGACGTCAATCCAGCGCCTTTTGTGCATTCCGGTCTTCAACCGCAACCCGTTTTGGTGGCTTTGCACCAACGACCGCCCAACCTTCCCAAACCCGTAAGTTAGGAATTCCTGTTTCAGTCCCACACGACACTTGTTCACATGTGCAGGCTCAATCCCTCGTCCCGCGGCCCAATCTACAGTCTCTGACACCCCCACTCACTGGCCATCATGCACGCTATGCCCCCAAAAGGCAGGTGGACATTGTCGCTCGCGATGCAGCATTCGGAGCTGAGCATTGGGCAATGCATGTGCCTCATCGTCGTCTTCAAGGCATATTCCTCCAGAACCTCCAGGATAAACCCAAGAATGGGAAACAGGACGTTGAGACCGCCGAGGCTATCATACGCAAAATGCGTGATCAACCTGCACACGCGTGCTCCGGCGCTTTTTATGATGAAGACGGCCACCCATTGGTGTGTGTCTTTGCTCGTCGGCCAGTTCCCATCGGCTGTTCTCCCACTCCAGATGGTCCAGTGAGTTGACCGTATGTTCACATGAGACCATTGGCATTGATCGGCATTCCAGTTTCCATTCTATGACATCCTAGAAGAAACGTGCACGTCTGACGATTTGGATAAACTCAAGTCGCAAGGCATCCATGTTGCGTACGATGGTCTTGGGGTACGTCTGCTGCCTTCAGCGTCCGAGTCATGTTCGAATCTCATCTCTGTGCAGCGACGTTTGTTGCTGCAGCATCATCAAGCACTCCAGTTTCTGCAGGCAGATGTTCCCCCCGAAGCCCACAAGCGGGACTACCGCCACACCAGCAGCGCAGATGTGATGGCTTACGACACTGTGGTACCCTCAGAGCCAAATCCTGCAGTTGATGGAGATGAACCAGAATATATACGTCCCGGTCTTGTTCCTGATCAAACGAAGAATCATGAACGCACCGGCGTTACCCATCTGGTCCACGTATGGTTTGCGCAAGGCCACCCGGTAAGTGATTGTTCGCAACTACAATGTTTATGAACATAATTGCTGACCCCAACAAACAGAATAGCAAGCCCACTGTTTCCCGAGATATGGTGCGCTCTTGCAAAGGTGCAGGTGCGGTGAAGCGGTACTACCATCAGTCACAAGCTCTAGCACGGTCTATTGGATACAAATTCTCTGTCTCCTTCCCACACTACCACACGCTGTACAGTAACGCTTTCAAGAAAGGAGCTTTCTACCACGAAGACCCTGGTCCATTTCTGGGACGCGCCATCGTGTGGAAACTGCAAGTTGGTGTTCATGTAGATGGGCAAGACGAAGGTCCAACAGCAATATTCAATTCCGGAGATTATGAAGGTGGAGACTTGTACCTACCCGACTTGAAGTTGAAGCTAGCGTAAGGCAAATTCCCGGAGTCTATGCTCTTGCAACTGCTAATTCATACCCAGATATCGCCCAGGGGATGTCGTCATTCTCATGTCGGGCTGTCTCTATCACGCTGTCAGCGAGTGGAAGCCTACGCATGCAACTCCTGGCCAGACACTCACCCCAGGACGAGTAGGCAATGTATTCTTTTTCCCACATGCCTCTTATGAGGCACTCTCTCGTTGTGAGGCTGATTCTATCCATTACGTTCTTTGAAACCAACACATGGACACCCTTTCTTATATATAACTTAATGTCCTCTCCATATCCACCTTTCTTTCACGTCTCTGCCCTGTATTCAGGATGGCCTTCTTGGAAGGTTGGACGACCGACGTCCAGAGCTGGGGGGGCCCTGGACGACTGACGTCCTACTGTCACCCCACCTCCTTCCTCTGCACATACAGGCAAGAACAATCACTATGTTATACTCATCGTCACAAAATCCATTCCGCTCTTATCATCTCACATTTTAGCATACATTCACTTATCAACATTTCTTACAGACGATCTACTACC
The DNA here is from genome assembly GCA_004369065.1 of Pluteus cervinus. Classification (NCBI taxonomy): domain Eukaryota; kingdom Fungi; phylum Basidiomycota; class Agaricomycetes; order Agaricales; family Pluteaceae; genus Pluteus; species Pluteus cervinus. The sequence goes on along the minus strand of ML208333.1, from coordinate 8,562 downwards.
ACCCGAATTCCACACTTATCCTGAACACCGCAGATCTCAAGACTCTACTCCACAATCCGAATGTACTGGATATCGGCACAAAACGTATGTGTTCCAAACTGGTTGTGGTTCAACGTGAAGTGGACAGCCACCTTGGAGTTTTTGACACACCAGTCGGCGTGGTATGGGTCGATCAAGTGGCCATTCTTGTTATAGACACGCAACCGCAGGTGGTCCACTTCGAACCCATACGCTGAGTGTGTGCAATGCTATGGGATGCGGTGAAGTCCTTAGCAACCAGAGCAGATACCGCAATTGAACCCAACTTACGAAGACTGGCGTGGCCAGCAACAGGCGCACATCACTTCCATCTGGGCTGGACCAAACCACCCCTCTATTCCTCTCGCGGAGTGTCCGAGCCTCTCCCGACATCTTGGCCTGGACACGCAACAGGTTATGCGTTGCCTCTGCGAACTTGGCTGCACCCAGAGCATCACTTGGCGGGGTCAATTGCAATACATATTGCACCAACTCCGGCATGTTATCGTATTCATCCACCACACCACCATCCTTCATGTCGCCCAGTGGCCCACATTCCACCTTTTCTGGTTTTCCTACGACCACAAACTTTAACGGCTTTCCATCAATGTCGGGATCAAACAGGTCGCTGATAACAAGAGAATCTGAGCGACCGTCACCATCCCAGCGAGCGCGTATGACAAATGATTGAGCTGTCGGTGAGAAGTTGTATGGTGTCACAAACTCGTCCACTGGTGGAGCCAGTACAGGCATGTCGCCGAAGTCGGTGCTGGGAGTAGACGCTCGAGAGGATGGGGAGCTGGGAGCATGAAGCACGAACTCGCCGGCAAGATAGTTCGTCGTTTCTTGAAGAGAAGACATGGGAGCTGCAGGCGCTCACTAACTCTCATCCACATTTTATAATCATTGACCTGTAAGCTATCCCAGGTGGGTTACACCCGATACACATTTTCAAATACGCATCACTTCTCCATCCGAGCCTTCTTAGGAGCCGGCTCTTCACCCGCCGTCACGGTACCCCCAGCCCGCTTATCCCCTGCAGCAGCCAATCCCTCGACTGTGTGCTTGGTGGCCAATGACCCGCCCACCGGTCCTTTTTCAGGCAGCTTCCCATCAAGGCCCCCGTCTCCGCCTTTTCCATGTGCGCTTGCATGCACCAAAACAATCTCCGCTTGCTTCCCGTCACCCCTCCCCTCAGCCGAATTTCCCTGCATCTCATCCATTTTCTTGCTTGCATCATCTCCATCCCTGCTCGAACCAGCAGAGGCAGTATCACTACCAGAAGCCACCAGTCCATCTTCTTCGTTCCCCACCGGCAACACAACTCCAAAAGAGACTGGTCGACCCACTGCCATACCCTGCAAGAACCTGTCCGACTCCACAGTGAAGCCCAAGCGCTCTAAGATACGGACTTGCTTGATCTCTGGAGTGAAGTATTCCTTCCCATCATTGAAAACATGGTGTCGGAGAGTGAACGCGACTTCGACCAAACACCCGCGAATCTTGTCTTGAATTTCCAATGGTGGAATGACGGATTCATCCACATCAAATGCGAGCAATGGCGATACTTCATACTCGAATTTGATCTTGTTGAAATGTTCGCGATACACGCTGGGAACCGGCCACCTCAACGTGGTGTCGTTGAAATCTAACGAAGATGAAGGAAGGGAAGAAGCCAGCTTGTCAGAAATAGGTATCAGGTCCAAATCCCAATTTGACACATACCTGGTTGGTTGTATGATCCGTCCCCATTCATGGTCGGCTTCTCCAACGGAACATTCTTGGAATCGATTCCAATGATCAGAGACTTGGATACGACACAAGCAGGATGGTATGGATTGGAACTTACCCTTTTCTTGAAGATTTTTCCTCCCAGCTTCAGCATATCCGTCTTCCCCACCTTCTCCGTAACTGTGAATGTGATTGCCTTGCACCTTTCGAGGTCTTCTAACTTTCCCATCGTCTGAACGGCTAGCGGGAAGTCGGAGCTGAAGTGCTCGGAATTGGGCTTCGTCAAATACAACTCGTACTTGGACTTGGCGAGGTCGAGCGAAGCAGTGAAATTGCCCAATGGCCCACAGTGAGCACGTTCCGCATCCGCGATTCCTACGACGACAACCACTTTTGGAGCTGGTGGAGTGTTTGAATAGAGTATGGAAGAAGCACTGCCGGGTGATGGACGATGCCAGAAGGCCTCATCTCGGAAAGTGGGAGAGGCGATATAGTTGGAAGAGCGGCGGAGGGCATCGGCCCAGTTTTTCTCATTGAACGACATGGTAAGAGGTTGATTCGAAATCAAGTACCGCTTGTGCTCATTAAATACCTGCAGGATCAGAGCACGGACCAAGTCACATCCGCCCAAGAGCGGGGCATGGAACAGATTTTATCAAAGTTTTCACTACCAGACTTACTGGAATGCACCCGTCCATTCTATATCACCAGTCCCAGTGAAAGGTTATGTTCCAGGTTATTGATTCAAGCGCTGTCCAGATTGCCACTTGAAGTGCAGACGCGGATTGCGGACGCTGCACATACGTTCTCCCCTGCAGATTCAGCCACATTTGGTTCACCCACAGAGGATGAATTGAGACAGGCACTCACACCGTTGACCATACCGCAATTAAAGGACATGTGCAGCAAATATGCACGGCCCTCTCGGGAGGTATATCGGAAGAAGGGTTCCCTCATAGATTTCATGATAGAGATCCCCCCACCAGGTCGAAATCATCTGTGGCAAGAAGTGAAATCATCATCATCGAGTTTTGGCCAAAAGCGAAAAGCTCTCACCAGCGAAATGTCGGTAAAACGACCTCGAAAAGGTGTTGAGTCCTCTCTCACCAACCCAACCACAACCCATGAATTCGATTTCCCGGTTCTTCCATCTGAGGATGTCATTCAAGCTTCCATCTCTCAGTTTATCGACCGGACAAGTAACACTTCCTTAACCCAGCAAGCCTGTGTTGTCTGCGCCAGGGAATGTTTTACCCAAGATTGTTCCACCATTGAACTACAGGAGCTACTTGCGCTCGATGTTCTCCAGCCTGAGACCCCACATCCAGCACACACACTGGTCAAAGGCCAGCTTTTGCATGCAGTGATGGCAGATGCCACTGATGTAAATTGTTGCCGTGACTGTCGGTCGAGTTTGGACAAAAAGAAGACGCCAGCGCTATCCCTTGCCAATGGAATGTGGCTTGGGGACATACCTTTTCAGCTGCGGTTGCTCACTCTTCCTGAACGGATCCTGATCGCAAGGTAGGTTATTTGTTGAACACACCACTTTATCTGAACACATGTGGATTTTTCCGAAGGTATCTTCCTGTTGCATATGTCGTGAAGTTGTACCCTAAAAAGAAGGGGAGCCGGTATTGGGATCCTCGCAATCTTCACAGTGGCCTTCGGGGAAATGTGTCCACCTATCCTTTGAATGCCCAAGACGTAGCCAAAATGGTCTCTGGTGATCTAGTATTGCCACATCCACCTGCAATCCTGTCAGCGACAATGGGTATTACGTTCGTGGGACCAGCTGGCTATAAAGTACGCACACTGCCCAAAATGTTCCAAGTTCGACGCCAGCGTGTGCATGATGCTCTCCAGTGGCTGAAGCAGAATAACCCAATCTACCAACACATCACCATTTCCGATGCAAACTTGGCCAGCCTGCCAGAAGCGGACATACCAAGTGAAATCACCTGTACAGCGAAACAATCCGAAGACACCTATCAACTGGATCGTGAACATGATACATACGTACCTGAGGTCCCTGGAGACGATGCAGAGGAAGAAGAGGATGTTGTTGGTGATGAAGACTTCAACGCAAGTTCCTGTGAAATGCCGGAAGTGATACCCCTCCGTCCTCATGGTGTTGTGGACGTATCTGGCACAAACATACCACAAGCTGAATTGATGGCGAGTGCACTGCGGAATGCAGCAAGTGGATGTACTGGTCCAGGTGAAGAATATGAGGTACGACATGGCGGTTCTCATGTGAACGAGTACCCACGCGTCGATGAAAGCACGGGTAACAAGTCCGACGGCGGCACATCCAACCCTAATCATTTGCTTGGAGCCTTCCCTGTCTTATTTCCATATGGGCAGGGAGGCTTTGAAGTCACTCGCCGAATTTCTGTGGGCTATGAACGACATGTTCAATGGGCATTGCGATACCATGATCGGCGATTCCGTAAAGACCTACAGTTTATTTTTCAAGTCTTCAACATTATTCAAAAACGCGAGGTCAGGCATGGATCTTGCACATTAACCAATCCACAACTCACTTTACAGTAGGTCTGTCGCAAAGTACGCCTCCAAATGCAAAAGGATTCCTACCAAAAGCATGCACATTTGCTTCGAGGACTCAGCTCCAGCGATCTCAAGCTTGCCAGTGAGGAAGAAGCAGCTAAGAAACCATTCAGCAATCCATCCGTTCGAACGTTGCGAAGTAATCTGAAGGCGGTACGCAGCAAAGTTATAGGCACGGACGAATCCCGAGTTAAGTTGCGGTCCAAGATCTGGTCTACAGTCGCCATGTTTGGTCCACCTTCTATCTGGATGACAATCAACCCAGCCGACACCAGCGACCCTATTGCACTGAAATTGGCAGGTTGCGACATAGATCTTGACCAGTTTACGGTTGTTGGACAGCCTCCGGCCACAGACCGTGTGGGTGCCATAACTGAAGACCCATATGTCTCAGCACAATACTTCCATCTCGTCATCAACATCATACTGGAGGAGATGATTGGAGTTCGACGCACTGGTACTGGACGTTTCTCTCGAAAAGAGGGGATACTGGGGCTGGTGCAGGCATACATCGGCTCAGTGGAGGCCCAGGGGCGCGGCTCACTTCACCTTCACCTTCTACTCATACTGGCACACACACCATCATCCGATCAGATCCAAGCTGCACTTTTGAGTGAAGAGTTTCGGAAACGTTTGACCGAATATATTAAACGTGTGGTCAAGGCAGACTTAGACGAACCTACACCCGAAGCCATGCTTGCCATTCCCAAGGTTATCAATCCCTCCTTTTCACGGCCACTGGATCCACGAAAGGATGATTTCAAAGTGCAAAGTCCATTGGTGGTCAAAGGACTGGCACGTACTGTTCAGGTCCATCAATGCTCTCTGAACACGTGCCTTCGAAAGTTGCGGGGCATATTCAAATGCAAGCGACGCGCACCATTTCCACTGGCGAAAGCCGACTGGGTGGACTCTGCAGGTCATTGTGGACCCAAACGTCTGTATGGCTTTGTCAATAACTTCAACATAGCTCTCATGATTGCGATCCGTGCCAACCATGATCTTAAATTCATAACCAATGGGCAGGACACCCGGGACCTTGCGTGGTACATATCAAATTATGCGTTGAAGAACAGGCCCACCTCTGTGAATTTTTCCTCACTCCTGGCAGTCCGTCTTATATTCGAAGAGACAAAGCGGCACACTTATCAGCAAGAATGCAATAACAGCAATGTCCGACTACTCACTCGTTGTGCAAATACCCTGTCTCGGCAGCAGGAGCTCAGCGGACCTGAGGTGGTGTCGTTATTGATGGGATGGGGAGACCACTACGTATCTCACCGATATGTGGCTATTTATCTGACCGGGATTTCAATTTTCTTGAGGCGGTCATTTCCTCATCTGAAAAACGGGTCAATTGCAGCCGATTGTGCGGAGGTGAGGGTTCACACTCAAACCATACCTATTTACTGATCAAGCATTGATTTCTGGCAGCCCGAGGACATTATTCTTCGAGTGGTAGATGACCAGCTTCAGGTCCAGGACCAGATAAGGGTGTATATTGACCGAGGCGAAGGACTTGAAAACTGCAACATGCTGGATTTCTTTCTTAACACATATGAAAAACCCGCCAAGGCAGCACTCGACGTCCGCAGTGCTCGGGTCCCGTACCTTGCTTCCAGCAACCGTAGCACAAAAGAGAGGGTGGTCAAATTTCCAGGGCACGAAACACTGCCGGACTTCATTGGAAACTGGTTTCCTTGTCGGCGGGACAAACGCTCACAGGAGTTGTACTCCGGAATGATGCTTGTTCTCCTAAAACCTTGGCGCAAAGTCAATGATCTTCTCAGCGGACAAAGCACTCTCCAAAAGGCTCTACGAACGTTTATGGGAGAAACGAATTGGATTTACGAGGAGTTCCTCAGCAATGTTCAATTTTTCCACGAAAGCCGGAAGACTGCAACCGACAATGCAGAAAGCACTGAGGACCTCTCTGAAGTGGAACATCATCAGCGAACAGAACAGGATGACATGAACGACAACGACGAACATGCGCAAGCAGACATGGACGAGCCGGAACCGCTGACAACAGATGTTGTCATAACCGAAGACGATATTGACCGTGCATCCCAAGACGCAGAAGATGATAAAGAGGCTGACTTCGCCGATGATGCCATCAATCGTGCCCACGGCCATGACCTGATCAAGCCTCTGCAGCCAGAAACGGAGGGTAGCGGAAAAGGTGCCGGAACCGAAACAATGTGGGCTGGCGAAGATGGTGCAGAACAAGTCGCAATATGGAACAAACAGTTCCGAACCCCTTCTTCGTTTGTGGTCACACCAGTTGCACCATTTACCATGGAAGAGGGCAGTATACATTCAGAACCAGCAGCCATGATCGGGCCGAGTATTAGAAGTGGGCCTTCAAATTCGACATTAGCTGGTACTGCAGGTGAACTGAACCAAAACCAAAGACGTGCCTACAACATTGTATGCAAACACATCACTAGCCACCTCTCGAATTCCACACCAGACCAGTTACTCATGTTTGTGCACGGTGAAGGTGGAACCGGAAAGTCTCGACTGATTGAAGAGATCACCCGGTACTTCGTGGCGCATGATGCATCCCATCTTCTAGCGAAAACAGCTCTTACAGGTGTTGCGTCTGGCCTAATTGATGGCACAACCCTTCATTCGTGGGCCGGAATGCTCTACAAGATACCTGCCAAAGCAGGAGATGCATCCACGTCAACGTCCAGTAACCAGAAGAAAAGGGCGAATACCATGGGCGCCGCAGTCTACCTGGTCATTGACGAAGTCTCGATGATGACCAAAGAGCAACTTCACTTCCTTTCCGAGGTTACAGGTCAGCATATGCAAGAAACAGTAGGGCCTAATGAAACAAAGCCGTTCGGAGGGATGAACGTCCTTTTGTTCGGGGATTTCCATCAATTCCCACCTGTCATTGGAATAGGAGCTGCTCTGTGGTCCCCTTCTCACAAAACAAGCCGAGAAGCTTTGGGTCGCACGCTGTTCCTGATGTTTGAGGTGGTTGTCAAGTTGACAGAACAAATGCGCGTAAATGACCCTCCCTGGCAAGCCGCCTTACGAGCTCTGCGGACTGGAGACTGTTCGGAAGCTGATGTGGCAATGGCAAAGTCACAAATATTAACCAAAGACAACGTACCAGATTGGGAGGGCATTCCTACATTAATAACATCACGCAATGGTGTGCGGCACGCATGGAACAAGAAGTGCATAGAGGCATTCCGAGGAACAGGGCGAAAAGTGTATGTCGCACGAGCTGAGGACACGATGGGACCAAGCCGGAGGTGTCCTACGATGTTTGAGAGGCTAAAGATCGCAGGTCTGAGCCCAAAGCAGACAAATGAGTTCGAACGGGAGGTTGTGCTTATCATTGGAATGCCGGTCATTGTCCTTATCAATATCTCAGCTGCTGCAAAGCTGAGCAACGGCACACGCGGCACAATAGTTGGAATCATCCCTGATGGACGAGACCAAGACGCAACAGTGGATGCGAGAGGGGCTACCCAGCTAAACTACCCCCCAGCAGCAATTCTGTTCAAGCCTAACGCAGAAGTCAGCGTACAGTTCCACGGTCTGGAAAGAGGAATTATACCCATCATTCCCCGGCGAACCTCTTTTTCCTTCAAAGTAGGCAATATCGAGTTTCCCGTTTCGCGAAGGCAACTTCCCATCACAGCCGGGTTCGCCTTCACCGACTACAAGTCCCAAGGACAAACATGTTCCCAGGTCTACATCGACATGGCGCGGCCACCAACCGGGCGGCTGACCCCTTTCAATGTGTATGTAGCGTTCTCTCGGGCCAAAAGTCGTGAAGGTAAGACTCCATCCAATACGTCTGGTTGACCAATGACGAAGCCAACTCTAGATTTCCGACTTCTGCGAGAATTTGATGAAAGCCTGATGACGACTCACCCTGCTGAAGAGTTGCGAGTCGAAGATGAGAGGTTGGATGTGTTGGAAAAGGCGACAAGCATTAAGTACAGCACACAGTGCATTTAATTGAAGATGGATTGCAACGTTTATGGAAGTCCATCGCGAGCAAGGTGTACGAAAAATACCCAATAAAACGGTGATGGGAAAATGTTTCTTAATGTAGATGTATGTGCTTGTTTGTTTTGGCAGCTTGTGGTCTGGAGAGACCTTACCTGGCGGCAAGGTAATCCCAAGATTAGCGGTCTTGATCTCCATTGATGAATGAAGAACTTGTCTCGACGATAGATAGTCACTTTCAGGAGGCTCAAAGCGAGATTGGGT
>ML208332.1:87000-104850 GCA_004369065.1 Pluteus cervinus | reverse complement strand
TGCAATAAATTACTCGAAGCGCTCTACAGGTATATCAGAGCTCATCCACGTTATCTATAGGCTCTTGTCGTAGCAGACAAGACTCTGGAGAGCAGTGAAGTTCGTTCCACTGGCAACACCACCATCGGCATCACCTGGGAAAGTGAATCCCCAGGAAGCAGAACCAGAGCAGTTAGCGGATCTTTTAAAGAAAAGAAAGTGATTAGAAGTTATTCACTGGAAAACGGAACACCAAAGGTAGGTAGGACTTACTTGTATCCTATGCAGACAGTGTGGTTATTAGGGCCGATAGAAGCGATTTGAGCACCACCATCAAGGAAGGTGGCAGCTTTTTGGCAACGGCCGAGTTCGAAGATGAGGTCTTTGCAAGGTGCGACCCAGTTGTTCTTGCCACAGAAGTAAACTTCTCCTGGAACCTAGATAGAAGTCATTAGGATTAGTTCACCCGGATGGACGGACGGATGGTTAGGTTGAGATGAGATGAGATGGTACGAACCTCTTGGGTACCTGCGGAAACGAGAGAAGCAGAAACGAGGATGAGGGCGCTGAGGAATTTGGCTTGCATCGTGAAGGTATAAGAAGAGAGAATGTGTAATAGACAAGAAGTGGTAGAGAGGGAACTTAGAAGGAGGATGGGGTTCGAACTTCATTTGCAGGAGGTATTTATACGAATTCGAGCCTGCAGAGGGGGGTGGCGACATAACCGGAAACTCGGACTTGTGAACCCGTTGTGGAGGATTCATGCCGCGTCGACATTGCCCAGAGTGTCGTGATTGTACTCGAAGTGAGAACCGAGGTGTATATGGAGCATATACTCAGTGTTATAAACGAACGTTGTCTGCGTTCTAATGGACAACGGTGTAGTCGCGACGCGAAGCAGAGCCAAGGCCAACAAAAAGCCGAAGAACAATGGAAATCGAACCCAGGTTGTCAATCCGATCCCCTAGTTTATTCGTGATAGTCCCGAAATTATTGAACGATTGTCATGACAGAGATCCTCACAGTTTTACCTGGCGTCGAAAGCTGGAGGTCACTGACATCTTCGGCAATTTACCGGTTACCACCACTACTTTGTACTGTACTACCGATCTAATACTCGACATCTTGGTTCAAGCCCACCCGATTCATATCATGTTACTGGGTATCACCAGCAGGAAGCGGTAAATATCGGTTTCCGTGGGTCAACTTTGGCAGACTTTGGCGTTGAAACCGGAGGTAAGCCAAAAGAGGACCCCGGTTAACCTCCCCACTACTGGATGATCGATGAATCGATGACCGAGGGTATAATGTGTAGTCGATTAAGGTGTGTTGACTTCGGTACCCAAGGTGACCGGCTAGCTCGATCTCGGGAGTTCGATTGGCTTGTGCAATTGATTTTGAATATGGTGTCGTTTCACGATTATGACGGTCATCGTCTTTTCCCATGAAGGTCAGTTTGATTTCTCTCCGAGCTCCTTCTCGCCGTGCAGCTGAGCAGGCCTAACCAAGCGGACAACGATCACAGTCGAGTGGACGTCGACTTTACACGTCTGCAGTCGCGAAATCTGACATCGTTTATACCATTGATCGGTAAACCTACTCTCATTATACTGTATTTACCTGGGCCCGGACTGAATTGGTAGTAATAGTGGTCTTCGGATTTGCGGGGACCCGCACATCGCGAAGGATGTGCTCAACAAGGTCTACGGCCGAGTATTCACGATGACCATACGACCTACATCATCAAGCGATTTGTTTTGTCCACAAGGTGAAGTTAGTAGGGTACCCCCGGATCAGAATCGCCGGAGAACAGCTTCAAAATGCAAGTCGATATCGAACATTGGTTGGGAGCGATTACAGTATGCGGTTCCGATCGTGCTCAGTTCGCGATTTGAAAGCAACTACAAAATCGACCCATCAGAGAAAGCGGAATAAGGTGTAAAGTCCTTTGAACGACACACTGTTATAATGTTGAACCTTTGTGCATAGACATACGCCGAGAGAAGATCGAAACCTTGACTTGCTCCCAAGTTCGATGTGCTCACCCAGAGAGAGAATCGGCAAGCGAGGAAAGGTTCGTCTGGTTACCTTCCGCGTCTGAGTCGAAACTCGAAGACATGCTTGTTATACGGTGATTATGCGAGGAAGACGGGGATGCAAAGGACAAGAGGTCCAAAAGAATATCGAGAACCGGTTGAGAACCGGGAAACCGGGAATGTTCGGACCCGGATGTTCGAATTCACTCACCCCTATGCAAGTAGCTCCTTGGTTAACCACACCACGCCGTGTTCCCAAGGTCTCAACGTTTTCAACGCTGCTCGGTGAACGAGGACCACAGCTGATCTCAACCACTATTGCGAATTTGCGTGTATTGGAGATTAGCATGCGGATCAGGTGAGACGGACTTCTGAGCCTTGGATGACGGGATACTAGGTGCATTGGTTTTGTCGTTTGAACGTTGATCATGACTTCCTGGGTATTAATTAGAAATCGACGGGGTAAGATACATTGACACGAAGTGTGGTCCAACTACATAAAGACATTACTCGACAGTAGGGGTATAATAGGTAAGTACACAAAGGATGGAATCCGTTCGACAGAGGTCCAGCTTCTTCAATTCGAAGTGTTGAGTTCCACGGCTACCGAAGCTTGCCAAATGGTTTCATAAATATTTATGAGTGAGACGAGAATGATGTGTTTCCGTTGAATACCATCAGAACCTATTGACCAGAGGTTATCCTTTGGGTCACTGGGATTGGGAGCATCCATTGCATCCTATTGGTACAATGAATCAATCAGCATCGAATAGTAGGATCTCGGACCACAGAATCCGAGTCGGAAGAGAAAGACGAACCTCAAGAAAACGATAAAAATTCCCTGAGATAACTGCACCGAGTTGATAACGAGTGATTGGACCACCAGGGGGTGTGATATTGATAGGACGAATCCACGGGACAGTGTCCTCATAACCTGGCCACTAAAAATTACATATTAATTTCGTCAATTAGGTGGTCCCCACTAACACGAATAATGGACTCACGATAATCCTCAACGTAACCTTCTTCAACCCCGTATGTTCCAAAACTCGATCATCAGGACCTTCAATCCTAAATCGACATTCAGGTTCCAATTCATCACGCATATCCCGTATCTTGACGCCTTGACCATGTTGTCCTTTATAATCAAAGAAGATTTCAGTTGATTGGTCAGGGAAACATCGGCCTGTGGTGGCCCTCCATGTGGTGGTTGGGGTATAAGCGAGTTGAGGGAGCCAGTGTTGAGTTTGCGAAATGAACGGGCCAATTTCTGTTCCAGCTGGAAGGGGAGGAGGGCACTGAGGACATGGTGGACATTCAGGAAATTGGTCGGGGTTTAGGATCGAATAATCCGAGACGTAGGTGTTCGGAAGAGGTTTACATGGGCCAAGATTGGGTTTGGGCTCAGAGTATATTGAGGACATTCTTTCGGGAGTAAGGGGTTCTGTGAAGGTGAAGGACATTTTTGGCAGGTCCGTGAGGTATTGTCGACAGGGGGTACTTTTTTGAAATGTAACGGGAGGGTGAGAGAGGCCTAGGGTTCTCGTGAGGTGATAAGGAAGACCCCATCGAGGTGGAGGGTATTTATGTAGTTCAGTCAGTGGCTGTGGGCCCTTTGAAAGTTCTTATGTGACGTGAACCACACAACGATAGCCCATGCACCTCCGAGTCAGACTGTGGCAACAGCTGTTCCTTTCAGCACTCCCTTTCAAGGTTTCAAAGCTCCGGTACGCGCTTATTCAATAATGCCACAGCGTACCATTGTCGTCTAGGCTGGGGAACGCCATTAATATCGGTATCCGTGCACAATAGGCATCTAAGTAGCGGGATAGCCACGCCGGGCTCTTCCGACCGAATTTGAAGGATAGCCGTCCAAAAGAAAATAGCTGAGAAAGACAAAGGGCAATTTATGTACGTAAGTGAATAGTACGATATCGTTCTGTTGCCCGTGCCATTGAGATCATGGCCAACAGACCCAGTGCATGGACCAACTCACCGCGAGCTTTCAAGGCCACAACACCATCAAAGACACACTGGCAAAGGGAATCGACAATGGTACGTTCACGCTTTTTAAATTAGTTCATTGGACGACGGTACTCTTTTCATCAATGGGTCGAATTTTCCAGTTCCTCGAGGGCACAACCCCTAATTTTGTGGCGTGGGAGCTTTCCTTTTTTTCTGCTTTGCCCAACGCCAAGCCGAGGCTGCCAAGTCCAGGACCGTTCCACCCACTTCGAACTTGTCCAACTCGATAATCAACACTACTTACTGACTTTTTGAGGGATCGCGCTTCGTTTAGACTCGACCAAGGTGCCATAGAGCTCACCCCACAAATTTGATCATGAAAGAGCCGGTTGGGTGAGTGTTTTTTTACCATCGTAAGTACAAACCCTGATAGGCGCTGAACCCTTTCTGAACCAACCGTAACGTTCGTTTTTATCACAACAGGCCTCCTATCCAAAACCTCATCAACCTCGAACTCACATGCAAAATACCCTCTCTTCCTGGTGCAATGATCACAACGTCACCATCGACAAGTTTACTGGGGAATGGCCGGATGAAACACACGCAATCACCTCACAGCTTCCATCGTCGTCACCGTTATTTGATACTACGACATTCCATCTAACTGAGTCGGAGCTTTCCGTCCTGGCACAGCAACTTGCTCAAGGCCGACGACATGAATCCGAATCGGATCCGAGTAGACCTTTGGATTTGGAAGAAGAAGTCGTAGGTCGTGTCCAAACGGCCTTACAAATCGTAGGACTACTTCGAGATCTGTCCTCCAACGGCCCGGCCTCTCAAAGTGACGAAAGTTTCATCCTCAGAGTTTCGTTTACTTTGTTCGGAACGATTTTGGGGGCGATTGATGGAACTGTCGTGTTGTAAGTCCTTTTTGCCTGATCCTGACCAAGTTTCATCAACTGATACTGACCAAGTTTCATCAACTGATACTCACCTACAATCAGCGATGGCCTGGAGATTGCTGTCCCGCGAGCAGCCGTCGATCCCTTCGAGTCAAAACCACACTCGGTGAGAGCACCATTGCTCGTGGCGCATTCAAGCCAAATGCCCCAGGGAAAGTCTGGCAATCGCAACAGCACATCGTACCCAGCCTTCCAGAATCAAGCATTTTTAGACATAAACCTATTCGATGCCTACCAATTCAAGTTTGACTCCCGACCAGCCCCAAGAGAGTCACCTACGAGCAATGAGGCGGACGGGAGAAGCGAATTAGATGGCCACATTGAACTTGGCGATTTTCTCGCGCTGAACCTGCATATCCTTCCAATTGCAGTCGCCTCGACACTTCTAGATATCATCCCCTTGCTTTCAAGCATTCTATCTCATCGTCGACTTTGGAACTTGATCGACGGTCCAGTTATGGGCTTAGCACTTCAACCGGGGAGTACTATCGCACGTTTGGTCGTAGCCTGGACATCACGATCGCCGGAGCCTGAACGCCCTGAACTGGATGATGATAATCAATTGGTACGTCGTCCCTCCTCTGATGAACGATGGATTGGATACTTACCTCAACCCGAATCTAGCCTCAAGTTCATATCACATTCCCCGCAGATCCCGCAGATCCAGATGGCACAATATTCAACCCTACACATGGTGTATTTGACTTGGCCAATCCTTCGTCGATGCTCGCCCTTTTCCACTTTATTCTCAAGCTTTCAGATCAATTTAATGGTGTGCGTCCAGAATCAACCGGGTATGTCGTCGATCTCCTTGTGTTTTACTTTTGTTTATGGCTCTGAAAGGGATGACGCGGAGGGAGTTTTACCCGATCAAGACGGGGAGGATGACGGCGGGGAGGGTGTCCAATCTTATGTCGACGACGAAGACGACGGCAGTGACGACAGAAATGACAGAAATGACGGCGATGACGACGGCGACAGCGAATACAGCGAATACATCGAAGACAGCGACAACAGCGACGACTACGACGACGAGGACGACAGCCAGACAGAGGACATTCCACTCGAACATACTCAACCTCAGGAATTATCGTGGACAGAGTACGTCATCAGCCCATCTATCACACGGCCGCACCTAACCAGTTATCAGACTTTCATCTGTCATTTATAGCTACCGTAACCTTGGCGTACAATCCAATACCGGAAACTGGCTAATCTCCCGAAATGCCTTCCCGATTCTCTGCGAAAAGACAATTGATTTCCAGGACAATGGATTTACGATTCAGAAGAACGATATGGTTGATAAGTATATCTCTATTTCACGGCCGTATTTGCCGGAGGAATGGCTCTCGAGCTCTGGGGTTCGTATTCTAAAAAGTCGTCCGTCTTTCCTACTTCGCTTACAACTTATGCGGAATCGTCAGCCTTCCGTTGGCGTTCATACGTCAGACGCACTGGCTCTCTGGCTCCAGAAGCAACACGAAGAGCAATTGACCTGGTCTTGTGTTGAACGCATCCAGTTTGTTCAGCTTGCATCAAAACTGGCGCAACAGCGCCAAGAAACCTCTAATAATCATCTTCATCACGACCTCATGGAACCTCACAATCCTATCGATTGGGAGGTGTTAATTCATTCTTCCCTCCGACCAACAACGGAGTTGGCTCAGGGATGGACACCTGCTGTGTGGTGAGGGTTCCATCTCCTAGATCAGGTCCAGGAGAATATCTGACAGGAGCCCTTCAGGTACAAGAGTGTCCTAAATCTTACACGCGATCATCATATAGATACTCTACCCTCAACGACAAGTCTTCCCTTCATAGTTAACCGGACGGAGTTGAGAGACTTCCACAAGTCGACCTTCAAGTTCGTCAAAACCGTCCTCGCTGAAACGGAGGTATGGCCGGAAGAAGAGTTGAGCTGTGGAAAACGACAGCCTACCTGGGATTTCATGTGCAGGATATCCAATTCAATAACAAACGCCATGAAAGGACGGCAGCTTGGAGAAGTTCTGTCGACAATTCAGCTGATTAGACGATATCAACAAGATCCGACTCAAGGTACCTCGCATATGGCAGCTGGGGTGGTACTTCCGAATGACATATTCCATTCCATACTCTCCGAGAAGAACCAAAGCGAGGAGCTTACTAGGTTCCTCGGATCCTTTCTCTTTGCCCGTGATGTGTCAAACGATTCCGCTTCGGCCTTTTTCCAACCATGTGCCCAGCCGAGCGATAGCTGCTGCAACATTGGGTGCGAAGCACGAAAACCAAGTTGCGAACTCGATTTCCCGTCCTTCTTCCTCCCAGTTCTACTCGTAGAATCTCAATCACCCGATCCAAAACGCGGCGGTTACTCCGCGAATAACAGCAAGATTTTCAGCATCGCAGCTGTGTCCTTCCTCGTGGCTATCGGGATAGAAGACCAACCAGTCTATCACTTGACTGTAGACGGCCCTTACGGGGTCCTCGGTATGACTTCGTACTGTCCTTTGAAAAAGGTAAATGCTTGTCGCGTCGTTTTATCGCTACGAGTGCTGATGAATTCGATTTAAACAGTGTATCCTCTATACGGCTGATAACCTCATGGCGTACAACCTCTGTGAACCCATGGGAGCATATCTTGCGTCAACCATGCTCCTCAAGATCAGAGAGGAATTCGAGATTCTTGTAAAGAAGTTCGAAGTCGTGAAGGATAGTTTCCTTCAGAGATTATCTGATCCCACTAGCCGAGCCGATTTAAACTGGTCACAGAAAGCTCAGAAGGAAGTCTTGCCCGATCTAACGGAGCGAGTGCAGATGTTGATATCTTCTCTGGATATTAACGATATGGATCCGTTCAGACAGTGGTTACGTTCTCGGGCAGAGGGCGAAGATGAGTAAAGGACAATCATAAGGTCGAGTGGGAAAATTGCCAAGGGGCACGGCATTCTGAACGTAATCTAGACAACTGCAGCGTCATGAATCATTACAGTCCTGTAAAACAGTGTCAAACATCTGGCATTGAGGTGCATCACAAACATCCAACTCGCAAAAAACCTCTCGATGACCGACAGGACAGGACTCGACCTCTGGTTAGAATCACATAACGTTAAGATCGATTATGTGGTAGATGCGCAAAGCTGGCCTGCAGAAGTCTGCAACTGGACACAGCACCTGATGATTGGGTCCGAGCTAGGCACGTCCACTGGCCAATCGAAACTCCAACCTCCACATTCTAGTGCCATCGACGAAGACCTTGAAAAGATTCAAACTCAAGTCTTCACGGCGGTCCAACCACTGACGAAAACTCTCTGTGAACTAGCAACTGCACACTCTCAAGTGGGAACTCGCCCGATATACCAAATTTCCTTGTGCCAACTTACAAGAATGACGCGTCTATTGGGGGTTGGGGATGTTATTCTGTGAGTGGCCACACATTCTGCCGGGAGAGCATCAAAAGAAAGTAAAACCCCAGACACCAGGTGAATACGGCACTCCCTCGGGTTTCGTTCCCGCAAGAGCACCCTGAGCTTTTCACTCAACCCATAGCTGGCAAAGCTTTGTTGCTTTCGGGGTGGCGGCGCGGGACAGCTTCTTGTGAGCGCATCAGTTCAGCACCATTCAGATCCCACAACGAGGGGGCCATCAGCACGGTCTATACAAACTATAACAAATCCCAATCCGAATCTGACCTCTCTTCTGACGCTTCATCCGACAATTCAGAATCAGAGCAAGACGTAGATACTAGCGAAAGCCAAGGGGAAGGGTACGACAATGAAAATTCTTCGGATAGCTCTGAAAGCCTAGAGACATCCTCAGCGGGTTCAGAACACGAAGACGTCGAAGATAGCAGTGATGAGGGAGATTCGGAGCAAGAACACAGCGGCAGCATCCACTCAGCGGAACGTTCGAAGATACGGAAAGAAGCTCACGAGTACATTACCCAACGGCGCTATCTGGCCAAGCCCTCCACTTTCCCAAACATCCTCCCAACCTTCCTCGTCGCTTTCTCCGATGATTTAATCCCACAGCTAGCCGGCGCACTTTACCATCGCTGGGTATGGAATATTCAGGACCCCATGTTCGGGATCCAGATCAATCTCAACAGCACGGTAGCTCACATCGCCTTCGCCTGGATCGAGAACGATATCTGCGACGAGGGTCAATTGGTGCGTCCCCAACAACCTCGTCGAGTCATGATCCTCTGAGACAAAACTAGCCCACCGTCCACGTAGTGATGTCCCCGCACAACACACGACCCAATCCAACTTTGGGGGTATTCAATCTAGCAAATGACGACTCTGTCCTTGCACTGATTCAATTCTTCTCCGCCGTCCGTCACGAGATGATTGCACTGAAAAAGGAAGCTTTCAATATCGAGAAATCCTACATATTCAAACCCCTTGATTGGAGAGCAAGCATCACACGCCAACTCGCCTCGGAGGACGAACTCGACATGATGGACCCCGATATAGCAGCTATCTGTGCATGGCAGGATGACGTTCCCTGCGAAGGGGACCCAAAGTAAGTGCCCTCAGGCTCACCTGATAGCGTTCTAGGACTTGAACTGAAGCGATCTGCTCTCTTGTGGCATAGTTCCCAAAGTATGTTGGACGACGAAGAGGATAATTCTAGGTAAGCACAAGCCTGATTGCCGTATGAAGATTGATGACGACCTTTCCAGCATGAGCCCTTCTGACAACTTATATTTGGGACCTGATTGCGATTCAGTATTAGATCAATGGCTTTTCGTCAGGATCTCGCATGGCGTCCTGCGCCTCAAATCGATCGATCTACTGACTGACGTCCAGGCATTCGAAGAGGAAGTCAATACAATGGTTGATCTCTACAACGAAATTTCCCAAATCTACTGGCCTCAAGAATGGACGAACGTGGTTCGTTGTTGTTATTCAAACGGGGGTTTACCAAGCTGACGGAGACCTGATTATCAAGGATTCTCTACCTCTCGTGGATATTGTTCTTGAACCAGCTCGTCAATCCCTTTGGGAGGAGTATGAGAACAGAAAGCCACTCGAGAGCATCCGCGACGCCGGTGATGGCCTCACCCTACGTCTTCGTAGTTTCTTCAACCAGCTCCTCCACATCACGCATGATGCACAGCCGCAACCCGATTGCGTGAATGGTCGAGTCCGATCTTGGCTTCGCGCGTTAATCTCGCCACACCAATGGCTCGCCCTCCTCTACTCCCTGTTAGAGATGCCTTCGCACCAGTCAGCGCCGATTATATTGTGAGTTTCAAAACGCGCAATATCTGTCAAACCGCATGAGGTTAAACGACATTTCTCAGCACGGAATGTAACGTCAACCTCGCAAGGAACGAGCGCCTCGCCGAACTACTCTCTGGATCCATTGAACTTAAGGATCAAACCCTACGAGAATTTCATCACAAATACCCCGCTATTCTCTTACGTGTTCGTGTACAAACTCTGCACCTCGCTGTCACTGCCTCTGCGAACCAAGAGGAGGAAATATGGCAACAGCGTCAGTATCAATCCCTCCTTATTCAAAGAAATGACCAACTTGGTGCTCATCCCGCCCATGCGGCACTACATC
This sequence comes from Pluteus cervinus, assembly GCA_004369065.1. Lineage (NCBI taxonomy): Eukaryota > Fungi > Basidiomycota > Agaricomycetes > Agaricales > Pluteaceae > Pluteus > Pluteus cervinus. The sequence continues at coordinate 94,355 of ML208332.1, read as the reverse complement.
TCATCAACGAAGCTCGTTTCAGTCCCACAGGGGGTGTGTGCAACGCCATTGCTTGCATTTCTATTCCAGATATTTTTACTCAGGAAGCCGTCAATAGTTTCGAGTCGAGGGATGCATTTCAAGAGTTTCTCGACTCTTTCTTGTTTGTTACTAGTCACAACGGCGAACTCGAGGAATTCTCCATTTTCCAAATACAAAGAACGTCCAGATCCGACGAGAGCAAGTTACTCCTCCCCATGCTGATCGTCGAGATCGGCGGCTACCCCTTTGGTCGGGAAGGACGTGCAAGTGCACCGACCCAAACGAAGATGCTCAGCACATCTGCAGCTTCGTTTCTTGCTGCCATCGGTATCAAAGATTTTCCAGTGTTCCACCTGACCATTGACGGTGGGATTGGTGTTCTGGGAATGACCTGGTATAGCTCGGCTGAAAAGGTAAGTTTCCTTGACGTGCCGTTCATCAGGCCACCAAAGGTTCATATTTTGTAGGGAATATTGTACACGGAAAGACACTTGGTCATTTATGACCTGTCTGACCCGTTTAGTGTTTATCATTTTGCTGGGACGCTTTTGCAACTCCGTCAGAGGTCTGACGCGCTGGCTCAAGCGTTCGAGGACGTCAAAACTGATTTCCTTGGCAAACTTGCTCATCCGGAGGGTCGTAAGGAGTTGGAGTGGTCCCAGAAGGCGCAAAGGGAACATTACTGGGAGGCAATGAACGTCGCCGAGAAGGTTATCAAAGGGACGTGTACAATGCGTTGGGCTCCCGACAATTAGTTTAATAGTTACCTTGTGCTGGGGTGTTTCAAATATGATATAGCGGAGTATAGTATAAATCCTGATTTAACCCGAAACTGTTATATTGTTCGATGTCTGGACAATCAGACAAAGGTATTTTACTACAAAACGTAAGGACGATAACAAACGTAGGGAGACGTAGACCGAATGCGAATTGTTGATATGAAAAGTCGAAGTAATGTGAATGGGGAAGAACATACAACCCAATGTTGAAGTTTTCAAGACAACGAGGACAACCTCCTGGGACACGTAAAAGCATCGCTTAAACAGTATGTCAAGAGCTCATAGTTGACAACGGCGTGACCGGAAGGTACTGGTACACGACGCGAACTTCACGAACTCTGGAGAAGTAGGATCTAGTCCGTGTATGATGCTTGAAATCATACAGGTCAACACTAGGACGCCACCCTCCGCCGCTGAACTTGCAAGTTCGCCACCTCACCGCCTCCAGTGGCCGAGAGACGAGGAAGTTCTTGGTCTATCAATAGACGCCCACTTCAAGCAGTGCAAGGCATCCCAAGTACCATCACCACCGACGCACCACCACTAGCACCACCACCCGCAAATGACCTCTTCCAACCGACACACCACAGCTACCACCAACTCCTCCCCCTCAACCTTTCAACACGAGAGGCGAATCCACCAGCGTCTTCCCTTGTTCAAAACATCTCACAGCCTTCATAGCCGCATTCCCCGAATCGGACTTAGCAGCCTGGCCTAGCTGCTTCGTCATTCCCATACTCGTAAAACCCGAAACACGGGCAAGTTCTGAAAGGACCTATCGGAAGGTCAATTGATCTTCAACAAGTCCACTCCCCAATCTCGATTTCCACCTCCATCCCCGCTAATGGAACTCGCTGCAGACCCTGAAGTCATATCAGCAGCAACCCCGGTACCCCCAAATATCGATGTTGGGGGCGTTGCAGATGACGAAGGTATGCCGGAGGTGTCACAGACGGAAATAAAAACCATCCCCAAAACGGGAGGATATTAAGCGCTAGATGACGCTGAGGAAGTCGCCAGTCGAAGTAGATGTGGGGTTAGGGTTGAACGTTGAATGTTGAACAAGCTGCGAGGATAGCCCTCCTCTTCCAGGCTCGTAGGTTCTTCATCAACTACAGTTCACCATCGTCAAGCCCGAAGTGACCCCAAACACCCAGGCGGGGAAGACTCGGAAGGCCTCCTTTCCTTTCCCCTCCTTCCCCTGCCTCCTCGCATATTGCGCCGTCCATTCGACATGACAGTCGTCAAACCACAGTCCACGGGCACCTTCAAGAAAAGTGGCATGGCAGGACTACTCCCTCATGAGCGTTTCCATGCTTTCCCTTCCACACAATGTCGTCACTCGTCATAAAACTAGTCAGCGCTCTGACTAATTTACTCCCACTTCCACCTCCACCAATAAAACTCCCTGTTGATACGGACTGGCGCTAACGCCACGACCAAAGAACACTGGGTGTTCGAGCCACTCCCAAACAAAGCATGATGTCCATATAGGCTTCCACAGAAACTGGCACTGCGACTTGCTGGTGACGAATCTGCCCCAGACGAGGAAAGGTATCACAAGGAGGTCATAGATGCCCAGAGTCATCTAGAGGACGTGAAAATGGGACGTGGATGATGCTGGGCGGATGGTAGCAGATGTGAGGTTGGATAATAGCCGTTGTGATTGTCCAGGGTTCGACGTTGGTGATAGGAGGGAGCGAGGGCTGCGGGGCAATGGCCGTGATAAAGTCAACTCCCCAACCTCAACTTGAATAACGGTCGAGTATACAACAACTGCCTCGTGGTCGTTGATGACGTCGTCTCAATGGAGGAAGAGCTGGGGGCTGGTATTGTTGTCATGGGGTTGAAATACACGGTGTATACGGGATTAGGGTATCCCGCTCGTATTACGCCCTGAAGGGAGTCCGGGTTTGGACGAAGAGGCGTGAGCGCAACGTGTGGAGGAGGGAGGTGTTTCGATTCCAACCGATGCACCTGGTCAATTGAAATATTCCAAGTTTCGGCTTGGACGTCAGATCTTCAAAACCATAAAATGTCGTGGCCGGTTTCTATGTGGCGGGATTGATGGCAACGTCTCCAGATATGCAAAGGGCTACTTGGTCTGTTTGAAGGGGGAAAAGAGGATTATTAGGATGCCCGTACGAAAAGAGCAACAAGAGGGTACGCACCACGACCAAATGCAGGCAAGTTTTTCTTTGCCCTCGAGATAGCGACCACCGTTGATCATGCTTTCTTTCCTGCGCCCTTTCCCTTGTGATCATCTGCAATGCAATTCAGGACGTGTCCGTGAACTTGAAGTGCCCTAAACGTCTTCTTGAACCTGTAATTTGGGCTCGTAAGTTCACTTGTATTGAAGGGTCATTGACAATTCCGAGTGCTTACCGTTTTCCAGGTAAAAGTCCGAAGCGTTGCGCTTAGCGACGAAGTATGAAAGGTGGAGGTGGCCATGAAGCCGAAATAATAACACCCTGAAAGCAAACGAAAGTTTGTCCTTCGACTGACGGAGAAAGAAAAAGAAAAAGAAACGTCTGTACCCACTCTTCTCTGTGGCCTTTGCAGATGTCTGCCACGGCGTATGAATCCAGGTTCTCGTTTGATGAGATTGGCTCGCTGTTGGACTCGCAATCTACGAAACAAAAGTGTGGACATGATGGAGAGAGGAAAGGCGTATCGGAATTTGCCGAAGTTGCTGGTTGTGTGTTTACGCCCTTCAGTCTGACGCAAGTAACACAACGACGTCTCTGGGTTCTCCAGGAATTGGGATTGGAAATCAGAGGGAAAAGGAAAGGAATACGGAGAGGGAGATGAGAAAATTGGGGTGGAAAACCTCTGAGATCTGAGCGCTAAATGCTCTCAGACTCTGACCGGTCCACGGTCCACGAACCAAGAATCAACGTTAACGTTAATCAACCTTGAATCCTTGATCGATTACAGCTCGACTACCAACATCCACTGACAACTTGGATGATGGAAAATACGAGACTCAATCCCTACCTACAATCACCCGACATCAACATCACCTATGTTGTGAAAACACAATGCTGGCCTGCAAAAATCCACGTCTGGACTCAACATCTAGCTCCTCTCGAGATAGGCCCACTCACAACAGAACCTAAACAAAATAACAAAAAAGAGATTCAATCCCGAATTCTTGCAGCAATCCACCCCTTGACCAAGCTCCACGAGGTAGTTGCAGCAACGCCACGCAATGGCATAGTTCGCTGCTTCTATCCAATATCTTTATGTCAACTTACCAGAGTGGTCCGTCTTTGCGGGGTGGGAGACAGTACATTGTGAGTAATCTACCCCAAACTCTACCATTCACGTAGGTAACAAAGTAGCAGACACTATGTGGACACCGCCCTTCCTCGAGTTCCGATATCGTTTCTGGAGAGCCATCCTGAGCTCGTCATTGAACCCCCTTTAGGGAAAACCCTGCTACTCTCAGGGTGGAGGCGCGCGGAAAGTTCTGATGAATGGATCCGTTCACAGCCTTTCGCATCGCATCACGATGGGGTCATAAGCAAGGCTTATACGAATTCTGAAAACCCCCACTCTCAATTCGCGCCCTCTTTCGAAGAATTTTCGAGTGGTTCGGAAGCAGAGGATTCAGACGCCGAGGAAGGAGATGTTGCTGACAGTGGCAGCTCATTGGACAGTTCAGGAAACGACTCACGCAGCGAAAACGGTGTCAGCGAGGAATCCTCACAAGGACTGGCACTGAAGATGACCGCACAACGGAGTTTCTTCTCAAAACCAATTGGCCTCCCCGATATCTTACCAACCCTCATAGTCGCCTTCCTAGATGACTTGATTCCTCAATTAGCTGGTGCACTCTACCACCGTTGGGTGTTGAACGTGAAGGACCCCATGTTCGGGATCGCACTTGAACCCAGTAGCACAATTGCTCGGATTGTCTTTGCCTGGGTCGAAGATGAGACATGTGATGATGGTCAATTGGTAAGTGGTGGTGGCAACCTGATCACTATTTTCTAACACAAAACCAGCCTACAGTTCAGATAGCGCTGGCTCCGACGCAGGAAACACAGTCCGACCCGGCTCTGGGTATATTCAATCTAGCGGACCAGACGTCTGTTCTTGCCCTCGTCCAGTTTTTCTTTAGGAGCCGGGATCGGATGACTACTCTAGGCAAGAAAGTGTCCAGATCCAGCTCTAAATCCTACAGCAATCTTGATTGGAGAGCAAACAGTACACACGAGGCCGTCCTTGAAATCGACACATCTGTCAAGACAAACGAGATCGATGGACGGGTTCGTTCTTGGCGGTCTGGTGTCGTAGCAGAGAACCCAACGCCCACGGTGGGTCCCAAGTAAGCGTCTATCCCTTCCATCGCCGTCGGGCCTTGTAGCAGGCACTGATATGATTCATAGCTCCCGAGCGTTGCAATCGAACCGAAGCGGGCAGAAACTCTCAGGTCAAGACGTTGGGCCTAGAAACGATTTGGACTTACCTCTGGAACCTGAATGCGATCAGGATAGATGGCTATTTATGAGAATTGCGCATGGGATCTTGCGGCTGAAGTCATCCGGTTGTGAGAACGTTGAGCTGGAGGACGAGGTAAATGGCATAATTGACATCTACAACGAAATGTCACAGATTTACTGGCCTCAAGGATGGGCGAGCCGAGTACGTATTTGACCTATCATGGTCACGTACCAGGCTAATTGCGTTCTTGGAATAAGGAATCCCTACCTCCTGTTGATATCGGTCTGGAACAAGTTCGTCAATCCTTTTGGGAGCAGTATCAAGAGAGAAGTCAAAAGGAGAGTATCAAGGACGCACCGGATCACATCGCCACACATATCTTCGAATCTTTCAACCAGCTTCTCCACGTCCCCAATGATGCACAGCCGTCTCCTCGGGGCAAGAGAGGTCGAGTTCTGTCCTGGCTGCGCGCTTTGATCTCTCCGGATCAATGGCTTACTTTACTTTACCTCATGTTGGAGATACCGCCCCACCATGGCCCCGGAAAGCCTCTCGTAATGTGAGTTTTGCAACTTGAGATCCGCGTGAACAGCGGTATTCAAACTATTATCTTACCAGCACAGAATGCGAGGTCAATCTAGCACGAAATGAATGCCTCGCTCAAATGCTCTCTTTGTCGACCAAAACGAAATTAGATCATAAAAGCCTGCAAGAATTTCATCACAATTATCCCGCTATCCTCCGAAGGATCAGGATGCTGCTTATGCACTTATCACGCACTGCCCGTGATCCGCAAGAGGAGGAGGAGGCAGACGACCAGATGCTCTACCGAGCTTCCCTTCGTTCCGAACAAGACAAGCGCATTGATAAGCCTACACATGCAGGATTGAACCTCATCCACGAAGGCCGTGTTGAGCCAACAAAGGGAATGTGCAACGCCATTGCCTGTGTTTCCATTCCCGACGCGTTTACCCCAGCCGTCATCGAGACCTTCGGGTCAAGAAGCGCATTCGAAACCTTTCTCGACTCTTTCGTGCTCATCACTAGCCACGACAACGGCCCTGGGCGTTTGTCCAACCTCCAAACACAAGGAGCGACGAGATCTGACGAGGCCGAGCCAACAATCAGCAATGCCGAACTGCTCCTCCCTGTCTTGATCATCGAAGTATGCGGGCACCCGTTCCGCCGAGAAGATCGGGAAAGAACGGGAACACAAACCAAGATATTCAGCACGTCTGCAGTTAGATTTCTTTTCGCTGTTGGTATCAAAGATTACCCTGTATTCCATTTGACGATTGATGGTGGGATCGGTGTTTTGGGAATGACCTGGTATAGTTCAAAGCAAGAGGTAAGCCATATTTACGTTCGGTTCATGTGTCAAGACTCACAGGGAATAGGGAATATTATACACGGAAAGGAAGTTGGTCATTTATGACATTTCCGACCCGTTTAGTGTCTACCACCTGGCAGTGACGCTGCTCCAACTTCGCCAGCGCTTTGAGGTGCTAGCTCAAGCATTCGAAAAGGTCAAAGATGACTTCCTTCTTAAAGTCAGCGATCCAGAGCGTCGTAAAGATTTAGAATGGTCCCAGAGAGCACAAAGGGGCCAGCACTCTGGGGAAATGGACAACGTTGAGAAGGTGATTGAAGAGAATTGTGGGATGCGATAACTGGGATGTCACGCGCCACAAGGTATAAGCTCTACATACGAGTAAATCGTTTATCTACACGTTTGTGTGTTGCCTTCATCGGCGGAGTTGCCAACAACATCTAACCTTTTGGAAAGCTCACATTGTGTCTCGATAACGAGCAGGCTGAGATTTTTGCGATACGACGCAGGACAACAAGAATATCTAGAAACTTCATTCTGATTACTGGTAAACGTTCCTATTGTCAAAGAGAAATATATTTTGCTACAACACGTAAGGACGATACCAAACGTAGGAATGCGAGTTGTAGGGTACGAAGCGTTGGTCTGAGGAGTCGAAGCAATGTATTAATTAGCGTCAAATATCTTCTCTATGGTCAGAGTAAACGGGGAAGAACATACAACCCAACATCGAGATTATCAAGACAACTAGGAAAAGCTCATGGTGTACACAAACA